>NQII01005086.1:109696-129403 GCA_002778355.1 Clitarchus hookeri | reverse complement strand
GTGGGGTTAGGTTTTGTTAGGTTAGGTGGGCACATATTACGAAATTAGTCGGACGGTAATGCCCCTAGTATATTCGTGTTCTGCATCATTAGTAGAGTAGAAATATATCATAATTTTACATTTTTATTGTGTTTTTCAGAAAAGCCCCTAAACTAGATAATTACCCTTTATTTCCCTCTGATATTTTTTCTATTAGTTCTTTATGTATAAATACTATTTAATAAATTATTATTTGTCAAAAACATTCCCATGTCACCAACATAAATATGATTTTGTACACAAAAGTGGGAGTGTGAAGGAAATGCTCACGGCGCGACCAACTGTGTCTCCCGGAGGNATTTGTCAAAAACATTCCCATGTCACCAACATAAATATGATTTTGTACACAAAAGTGGGAGTGTGAAGGAAATGCTCACGGCGCGACCAACACCGGGTTAATAACTACCTCGATGATTACCACGTGAAACTTTTCAACCCCGCCACCATAAACAAACAAGTTTTATGCTACTCATACTTACAAGAATTTTACATCCACATCAGCAGTAAATTTTCTTGACAGCATACACACCATCATTTTCATCAGAACCAGCAATGAGTGCCATTTCTTCATTGTAAAAGCAATAATACTAACGTTCTTAATTATAGTAAAAGTTCCTTTTGAAATGCATAATGTTGTTACTAACAGTTAGTTTTCCCATCGTCATTTAGGACAATTTTGTACGTTTAGCATGACTTTCAAAAGTTGATGTTAAAGAGTAGTGGAGAAGTTCGCCACTTTGATCAAAACCATCAAATGCGGTTATGAGATTAGTTACATCTTCGTTGCTTAGGTAAGCTGCCACACTACCTACATCATCACTGTTAAGAGCGATTCTTTGAGTATTGCCTCCACTGGATGTACGTACCATATAAACTTCTACATCCATTAATTTATTAACCAGTGCCCTTTTCACACCTTCCAACACTTTCTTTTCAATACAGTCTTTGTACACAGCGTAACGAGTACCAAAATCCACTCTCAAAAGCTCATTGTCAGGATACAATGCAGGGACACAGTCGTCTTTTGCAAGTACAATTTCATAAAGTGACTGGCTGTTGCAAACACTGTGCTCCTTCATTCGACTAATCTCTCTGACAGACGACTCGAAATAATAATGCAGTTCATAGTAGGCAGGGCACTGATTGTAAGGTACCAAGTCGATGATTTTCCTGCAATCATTTTCACAGTTCTTGAGCACCGTGTGTTTAATGAGCAGTTTGGCGATGTCCATGTTACAAGCGACGGCGCTCCCCAAGGGCGACCCGCCTCCGCGGCAGCTCCTGTTGATGTCTGCCCCGTGCTCCAACAGTTCCTTGATAATCCTCGAGCTGCAGAAAGGCGCGGTGATGGCACGGTTCAGCGCCGTGTAACCTCTGCCGTCCGCGGCATTCACGTGGGCGCCACACCTCAGAAGCTCACGCACCACCTCCCATTTCTTGCCCTCTATGACGGCGTAGTGTAGCGGTGTCTCGCCGTAACTGTTGCGTGCGTTCACGCGCGCCCCTACACGCAGCAGCAGTCGCGTGATTTCCACGCTTCTCGTGTGATGGAGCAGTGAGCCGTTCCCGTCCCATGGCGCCAACACTTTCAGATTTACGTCGCCTCCCACGGACAGCAATGATTCTACTTTCTTCACGTCGTGGTCAAAAATAGCTGCTCTTCTTAATTCGCTGTCCGTGAAAGTATCCAGCATCGCGAACCCCCAATAAACTCTAAAAAATTACTTTTCATCACCCAAAATCATTCAAAATAAAAACAAACACCAACTCTGAAGCACTAAAAGCGCTAAAATTTTACAGAGATAACACGATCAATGATGGAGCATGATATCCCTCCACTTTTTGATACAAAAAATATAATTAAAATTATAAATAACAATATTAAACTCCACAATAAAACTGAGTCAGAATAAAAACATTAGTGTTGTGAATTATTCAGTAACTACAATTTTCTCAAACGGAACTTCGTATTCTGGATTTACGATTTACCTAATCGTCCAGCAAAGAAAATTCGCTACACGCATGTCCTATTAGCTATGTTCCTAACAGTAACCTTATATAACACAACCATATGTGGGCTCAACATCCTTCAAAGCATATATATTCTAGCAGAAAAGCTAATTACACTTGTTATTTTTTTTTAATAGTTATACATACATTACAGTAAATAATAGGTAGTTAAAAAAAAAAAAGTACCACTGAAAACTATGTTCCGATTGGTTTTCACCCCACTTATGAGTTATGTTCGCATGGTATGCTATTTCAACAATCTGAGAGGAAGTGAAAGTTTTCACGAGCATCGAAAAAACGAGCGACGAGTATCGTCACCTGGAGAGCAGTCGCTCTCTAGGCGACGATACAAACGACAGAAAAATTGCCTGTCGGAATTAAATAAGTAAATATTAATAAAAAAAATTGTGAAAATGATAATTGCCCCTGCATAGTTAAGGTTTATAAAAAATTCAGGCTATTCAGAATATTTTACTTTGAGGATAAAAGTGACATCTTTATTTTGATAAAAAAAAGTTTTTTTTTGTGGGAATGTGGCCAACAGGGAACCCACAGCCAAAAACAAAAACAGGAGACAGACAAATAGTGGATAGTGAAGGAGAAATACTTGACAGGATCACAAATACTACTCTTCTCGGTAGAGGTCCATCAACCATGGAGAGAGAGAAAGGCAATGCAACAGGGGATAGAAAAGAAAGAGTGGGCCAATCACCGAGGAAATCTAACCGGACACCAAATTCTTAAGATCAAATAATAATACCATGCGCAAGTAAAAACCGAGCGAAAACGACACAAACTACCCAAGGGCCATGAAAAGTACCGAAGAGTAAGAGACAGGAAAAATCACATGAAGCCTATGAAGAGCAGCATACAACGAACTTCTATCGCCTCCAGTGGAACACTGGAACAAAAGATGAGTCAAATCTGCACTAGGGGCCCAGCATACACAGGAAGGATTAGAGAATATATGAAGTTTATACAAATGAGACTGGGATGCGTTATGACCTGAAAGGAGACGAAAATAAGTAATTGCTAAACACCGGGAACTACTATGATGATATGTTGGTCGAGAATATGCAGGAAATAACTGTGCAAAAAAGGTATTACAAACCAAAGTATTAGTTTCCCATGTCTGTTTCTAGTGACGAAAAAGTTCCTGGTTAATAAGGGATTAAAAACCGAAAAAGAAAGTAGGGGCTTCGAGACACCCTGTAAAACACTCAATTTCGCAAGTTAATCCACCGTCTCATTCCCCTGAATCCCGACATGCCCCGGTACCCACATAAAGAGGACAGAAACATCGAGTTTATCCAAAAGAACACACTGCTCCCGTATGAACCATATAATCACTTCCTTATGAGAAGTAGGAGAATACAAGGCCATAAATACACTACGTGAATAAGATATAATCAGAGGATTTAAGACTTTGAAATCGTAAACATAACATAAAGCTATATAGACTGCGAAAGCTTCGGCATAATAAATTGTGGTGCTAGAAAGGAGATTAAAGTGTCCAGAACATTTATGTGAATCATCAAAATAAGCAGACCCAATACCTTGAACTGTTTTTGAGGTATCAGTGTATATCAGAGTACAGTCGGGATATTCTGCAACGTTAGCCTTAAATTCTTGTTGAAGAATAATGAAAGAAACAGATCTCTAGTATGGGAAAGAAAGATAGGACAAGGAAAACGAAACGAAACTTCATACTGCAAACAGTGTAACAATCTCGGTGGAGAGTGAAAGAAACGTGCCGTCGTTAGTAATACTTTCGGTAGGACATAACCAAGGTTATCAACCGCCTGTGCAATACCCCTTATGCGAGAATTACGACTACGAATCCAATGTTTACCTTGCAACAGTCTATAACGAAACATAGGGTAAGGAGACGGATGAGTTAGTGAAGAAGTGAGGATAATCGGAAAATTATCACTATCCCATGTATCATTATGCACTGACCAGGTTAAGCAGCTGGAATGGTTAGCAGAAACAAATGTCAAATCATTTACAGTTGAGAGGAAATGTGGAGGCCCGAGCCATGTAGATTGCGTACTATTCTGTAAAGTAAAAGATAATGTAAGTAAAAATTCTGCCAAATGGCGACCAGAAACATCCTCGAAGGGATTTCTCCACAAAAAATAGTGGCAATTGAAATCGCCACCTACAATTACATAATGTGGAAACTGGGAAAAGAAAGACGCCCAATCATGTTATGAACATCGAAACTTAGGATGGACATATATCAAGACGATAGTGATATTGAAGCAGCCAAGTGTAGACTTAATCGCCACCGCATCAACGCCATGGAGACTTTCAGGGTAAGTAATATTAAAAATCCCACCAGCATGTGTATTCCTTAAACATATAATCGTCCCTCTGGCATCCTTAAGGGAGACGAAAGACTGAAAGGATCCAATATAGTGAGGGGAGGTGCGTAACATCTGGGTTTCAGACAGCAGAACAACATCTGTGTTATGAGCATCCAAATAATGAAGGAGGGGAAATCTATCAGACAGGAGAGATCTAGCATTCCACTGTAGCGCAAAAGCATGAAGGAAACATGGGTAGCACGAAAGTAGTAAACAATAGCAGACACACTCACCTCAAAAAGACACACCCCCTTATGGGAGAATTTGAATAAATTACTGAACAAGATTCTTCCGGTCAAAATTATAAGTCGAATCTGTTTTTGTTATGGTGATAGTATACTCAATTGTGTCGATCAAACAATTCAATTTATTATTATTAAGTCGAGGGACTTCACGTACGTCAGCAGATGTAACCTCTTCAGGTAGTGGAGCACGAACAGGAAAAGGAATATTGTCGACAGCATCTGGTTTGAATTGAGCATAATGTTGGAAGTCACCGGAGGTAGTGCCTTATAACAAACAGTATATCCATCGGACCTCACTGTGGTCATTTGGGAGGGTCGCATGGAACTTTGTGTCGTCAATGAATATGAAGTCGGGAAGGCCGGAGGCGCTAATGTGGGAGGGAGAACTGGTGGGCAGAAGCGGATATTGAGCCAATGAGGTGGGTGGGGACATGGTTGGTTGTGATGGTTGTTGTTGTTGTTGTACCAGATAGACCCTGAAATACGGCTGGACTTTGACTTTGGCTTTTGCATCAGCATAAGGCAAGTTGTAGTATGCCATGACATGTATTACCTCGCATTCCATTTCCCAAACAGGGCATTTAGCCTTGTCATGCGCCATGTGTTGACCAGAGCAGTTCATACATACAGGTGTATCTGCAGTAGTATATTCTGATATAACATCAGGTTGAGAACAGGCAGGGCAACGAACATTCTTTGCACGGCAGTGTTTCTGGGTATTCCCGAAACGAAAACTCTGGAAACACTGCAGCACAGATTGTACCCGAGCAGTAACTTTAAAGATCTCTTTATATATTATAATTTCAGTGGGTAAATGTTGCCCTTCAAAGGTAAGGCTCACCAGTCTGATAGGTACTCTTTCCGATAAAGTTCCATTATTTTGTATAACCTATCAATAGATAAAATCTTATAATCGCATTCTAAACCTTCGCGAATGTCATCTGTCGACATATCAAGAGGAATGTCATATATCAAGCCTTGGCATTGTACAAGACTAGTAGGGATAGTTACAGACAAATTCAATTTGGTTGGTAGTTCTGAAGACATAAACTGATTGGCTGCAATACCAGAAGTAAAAGTAATTTTCAATTTCACTGTACTTACTTGTTGGATGTGTAAAATATCTCGGTTGGGATGAAGTTTGCAACCTAAAGAAATGGGGTGTAGAATGCCAATATTCGTATCTTGCGACTAAAAAAACAACAACAAAAGGCCCTGGTCATTCCCGAGGATAGTATAATTGGGGAGGTCTAACCTGTCTCGCCCTATTTAGAGGCTCCATCGAAGAGCCATCAATCCCTACACGATCACTCTTTGATTGACGACTATCATTATGGGCTTGCCCAACTGATAATTTTCTTTTATTTGTAGTTTGTTCATCGACATCCTTTCCTTACCTGCGGTCAATATTTATAGATCACAAAAACCAAATTCGACCACACTACTACCACCTAATTCCTGCATACCACCCACAGCAACCCACAGGTCACTCATCACTCCACGACTACTCACAAACGAATGCTTTGATTAAAAAAAGGTTCACAATATTATAATCGTGAACTTATCACTCGTGTTTCTGTGAAAATTGGCTGACATCTAGCGGCGGAAATATGTACTGACGTGAACCACACGTCCACGAGATCCTTGTGCCCACTCTGACCGCTGCAATCACATCAACTACACCAGCTGCACTGGGCCTCATTAAACATCAGGCCAATAGTGCGTAATGCAGGTTGACAAGAACGGAACTTGCACCTTCTTGCCAACTAGTACTGTGTGACTCAAGAGACGGTCCTACTTTATTTATTACAAGAGGTAACTCTTGTAATAAATTAGTAGGTGATCCGAAACAGTGTTTACCTCAAAGCCACAGCCGTTGGGCGAACAGGCGATTGATCATTACGTCGTAGCAGCTCGCGCCGCGTCATACGATGTAACACACCACGGGGTGATGTCAACTGGCCTGGACGCCGAAGTTGAAGGGCTAAGTGCCCCAAAGTGTGACCAATATAACATAGCATTTTTCTAAACATATCACGCACGTCACAGGAAACATAATACGGAAACTTTCCGCAAGAAAGAATAATAGTGTATTCAATGCCTAGTTATAAGAGGGTAATCGTGTTTTCATAAAGGGAGTGGGCCTATAAAGGCCTCTATCACAATAACATTTCATTTAGTGTGGTGACACTCCCCGTCAACTTCACAATATCAACCTTAACAAACATTTTTTAATGAATGGGATTGTCACCAATGCGTTTCATTTAATATATATATTTTCACACCATTGCAATAATGTTACATAGTGCTTATGTCATGTTTTACCATTCGGTGTGTGAAATAGGTTCTCATCACTTGCGACAGAAGCCGATGCCACTCGTTCAGTTCGCTTCGAGACACAAGCCAGACTTCAGCTTTGTCGTCTGCTCCGCACCCCCACCCCCTCGGTTCCATCATTTTGGCTAATATCACTCCATTGCAATAGTAGCTTAATTAACTGGAACATTCCATTTCTTATTTCTTTTAAGTACTGAGGGGCGAACCATCTGCACTCTCACCAGAGAACTTAACACTACCCCGTATCTCCATAACCACCACGCTGAATTAGGCTTTCTGTGTGCTGTGTGTCGATGTGTTTAAGATGAAGGACGCGCTGTTGCTTGTCCGAGGCGGCGATACCCACGCATAGTGCTGTGTCATTCGGCATGTCGATGTACTTGCGCGCCTGCGTATGAGATGACTGAAGGGACTTGCGGTGAAGGGAGTGATGTGGTGTCCTGATTGATGCGGTGGACATGCTGCATGGTAGACGGTCTGAAATGCAGGAAGCTGTCCTGTGTAAAATATGTAAAATTGCAGTTGATTGCCATTTCCAACATTGCCCCTTAATCTATGCAATTTACAACTTATTCCAAGATACAAGCCTTCCAAACAAAATGTATGCTTAGGACAACTTAAACCCTTTGTGAGAATATCAGTAACCATGTTNAAAGATACAAGCCTTCCAAACAAAATGTATGCTTAGGACAACTTAAACCCTTTGTGAGAATATCAGTAACCATGTTTTCAGTTGTTATGTACCTGAGTGAAAAATCTTTTGCTCCAAGGGTTTCCCATACAAAGAGGTGCTGGATATCAATATATTTGGTACGATTTTCTAAACACGTTATTTGCTGCCAATTTCAACTCTCGCTAACTGTCACTATATAACAATGGAGTATACTCCTTCTTAGACAACCTATACAATACATTTCTAAGATATATGTCCTCCCTAGTACCTTGTGTGAGAGCCATATACCCTGCATTAGTACTGGATAATGCCACAGTTCTCTGTTTCTTCCTTTCCCATGAGATAACACAACTTCCAAATTGAAAATATATCCAGTGTATGATCTCCTGTCATTGACATAATTGCCACAATCAGATTCAACATAGCCTGTCAATCCCTCGTCACTCTTCTTATAAAACGACAAATTCATTGTACCTTTTAGATACCTCGGAACTCTTTTAGCACACTTCCATTGTTCCTCCCCATAACATGTGCTAAACTGACTAAGAACACAAATGACATAAGCTATATCTGGTCTAGTTGTTACAGCTAAATACATTAGGCTCCCTATTAATTCCTGATATGGTATCCGAATACATTCGTCAACCTCTCGTACCTTTCCTTTCCATAACGTCCTTCCCACTTCCATGGGAGTAAGCACAGGTTTACAAACAACCATCTCAGACCTTTTTAAAATCTGTTCAATATATATTTCTTAATCTACAAAATTCCACCATTACTGTACCTGATTCTCATACCTAAAACAGGCTGAGCTCTCCAAGATCCTCCATTTGAAATCTAGGCATAAGCAGTTGCTTAACCTTGGATTTTTCATCAGGATTATCACATAACAACAAAATGCCATTTACATAAAGAGCAATGATAACAGCACAATGATCCATAATTTCTAAATACAAACAGGGTTCATAACCTAAACAATTAAAACCTATAGCTAGCAATACAGTGTGCATCTTATCATACCATACTTTAGATGANAAAAGGCAAACTTTACTTTCCTTACTCCTGATAGCAAAACCATCTGGCTGTTGCATGGACACTTACACAAGTTATACATTAAGAAAAGTAGTCGTAACATCCATATTATCAATTTCAAAGTTACATTGCACTGGAATAGCAAACAACCTAATTGTAGAACTACGAACAACAGGGGCAGTGGTATCCCTATAATCTACCCCATATTTCTGAGAACAACCCTTTGCTACAGGACATTCTTTAAATCTACTTACATTAACCATCAATTTCCCACTTCACCTTGAAAACCCATTTACTTTGCACTGCTCTTCTGCCCTCAGGTAAATCCACAAGAACACACTCATTGTTTTCTTCAAGTAATGAATACTCCTCTGCCATTGCTTGCTTCCACATATCACTATCACTATGTGAAAGCGTCTTACAAATGTTCATTAGGTCACCTTTTAAAAAACTGCACTGTAGGATACAAAATCAGGATATTCCTTAGGGTGCCTGTCCCTCGCTGGGTACCTTGGTTTTTCCGGTATGTCTGCTGGCTCTTCTCTTGTATGCAGCTCCACAGCAGCACTAATTTGATCAAAACCATGAAACTATTTTGCCTAACTCTCCTCCTCTATCTGCCTCTGTGGTCTCATCTGTGCCTACCTCTCCAGTTAGCTCTAGTTCTGTTACCTTGTCCCTCCTGGTTGCTATTTAAATCCTCGATGCTCAGCCATGGCCTTCTCCAAACAGCCAGCTACTTCCCTGCCTAACAGATCACCTAGGATCCTCTTTCCCTGCTCTGCCAGGTGCACCTGATCCCTTCCTACAATTCCCCAGCCTACCAATTTCCTACTGTATATAAATGTAGCCCCCAAATCCCTACATATCCTCTCATAAACCTCTCTGGCTGCCACTGCCTTCCTGTAAGTTATTCCTTTTCTAAGCAGCAGGCCACTAACTACTATCCTAACTCTTGGAAACTTTTCCTGTACTTTATTCAGCAATTCCCTAAGGCCCCTCTCTAACTCTGTTCCATGTCCTTTCGAGCCAGGTCATTTCACCCCACAGTAATTAAAACCACCATTGATACCCTCTAACCTTTCATATTATTAACTCTTCCATCCAAATCCATGANCACCCCACAGTAATTAAAACCACCATTGATACCCTCTAACCTTTCATATTATTAACTCTTCCATCCAAATCCATGATTGTTGCACCATCAAACACAACTTTATGTGTATTTACGTTCCTGATTTCCCTCATTATAATCGAGGTGCCTAGGAAAACCACCTCTGGTTCATTGACTACAACCCTTCCTGCTTTGTATCCCTACCACCCACATGCCTCCCCTTGTCTACTTCACCTATTCCCTGATCACTGCCACCAGCCTCCTCCTGCACCACCCTTGATTCCTTCTTTTTTACCAGCCCTTTTTTTCCCTNCACCCCACAGTAATTAAAACCACCATTGATACCCTCTAACCTTTCATATTATTAACTCTTCCATCCAAATCCATGACTGTTGCACCATCAAACACTACTTTATGTGTATTTACGTTCCTGATTTCCCTCATTATAATCGAGGTGCCTAGGAAAACCACCTCTGGTTCATTGACTACAACCCTTCCTGCTTTGTATCCCTACCACCCACATGCCTCCCCTTGTCTACTTCACCTCTTCCCTGATCACTGCCACCAGCCTCCTCCTGCACCACCCTTGATTCCTTCTTTTTTACCAGCCCTTTTTTTCCCTNCTTCCCTGATCACTGCCACCAGCCTCCTCCTGCACCACCCTTGATTCCTTCTTTTTTACCAGCCCTTTTTTTCCCTCCGGCCATTTTTTTCATACTTGCTGATCTTTGGTAATCCCTCTCCTACAAGCCTCAACATAATACTTCCTGCCTTCCACCACTGTCTGTTTCCTACATACATTTTCCCACTCCTCTATCCTTGTTTGCTTCCTGCTGTCTGCTATTGTTTTATCCCTTGCTACTGTTCCTTGCTTTCTAGTGTCACCTACTGCATTATCTCTTTCTACTGTCTTCAATTCCTCCTTCCTCCTCAATTTTACCACCTCAATCTCTGACTCCCTTCTTCACTGCTTTTTCTCCCGCAGTTCTTTCTGTAGACCAGCTTGCCTTTTGCCTCTCACCTTTATGCCTTTCAACTCCTCCTCTAATTTCTCTACCCTTACTGTAAGTCTCTTTCCTACTCATGAATTCTACCAACTCCCCTTTCCACCTCTCGTCCTTAGTCACTTCCACTCTTGTCACTGGCACACACTCTACAAGGTTTCCCCATCAGCATTTCCCACATTTCCCACCTATTTGAGTTTCCTTCTCCACTGTTAGTTTGTTTCCTACCATCACTATTCCCATTACCCCAACACATATATACATGTGTAATTTATGGAATTCTGAATCATGTTAATAACCGAATACTTGAAGTATTCCGGTACCAAAATGCCTGCGTGCCAGGCTAACATACCTGCAGATATATGAGGTTGTTCCTCAGCAGAGAGAGGTTTAAGCGGGTCGCGTGTCCGAAGTTGATGCCTTTCTGGTCGAAAACTATGATGAAGCCGGGCGCCAGTCCCGCCTGGTATGCCATCAAATCGTAGAACATGGCGTACGCCTTCAGAATATCCACGTGCACAAAGTTAGAGGGGTCGGTGTCGACCAAGCGGTTGATCAGAACCACGTTTCCGGCGGCATCTCTGCCTGGNCGTGCACAAAGTTAGAGGGGTCGGTGTCGACCAAGCGGTTGATCAGAACCACGTTTCCGGCGGCATCTCTGCCTGGTAGTGCTGCGAATTCCCTGTGGCAACAAGTGAATTAAAGCATATACTACTTCTGAGTACAGGAAGTTCAGTGGACATATTTCATAGCATTAGTGGTGAAGTGTCGACAAATCGCAAGGTAAAGATTATATTTTATCCAACTGTCTGTTTGAGCTCATGATGATCGACCTGCTCGCAATTGGACTCGCACTCATCGGAACGCATTTGATTCGTGATAATGCCTCCCTGATTTTGGTTTGTCAGAACAATTGTACAAAACATCAGATTTGTCGGAGTATAAACGAAATTATAAGCCAGGTAATCTAACTTTTAAACCAGGCTATCTAAATAAAAATATTATAATTACATATGCATGGCTATTTGTATATTACAAATTTCTTATTTTAAAAGACGTGTTCCAGCAAAGATGAGTTACATAAAAAATACTATTCTGTAAACAAAAGTGTCTAAAGTTACTGTTTTATTTTTTTAACAACAACATATAATACGCTACATGCCAGTAAAAAGAAAATAACGAACTTTCTGTTTTAAAGGATAGAATATTGTTTCAGGNAACATATAATACGCTACATGCCAGTAAAAAGAAAATAACGAACTTTCTGTTTTAAAGGATAGAATATTGTTTCAGGTTAACAAATATCAAGTTTATTTAACAGTGATTTATCGGATTATTGTCTAATTTATTAAATAAAAACGTGAAAATAAAGCCACATCTCACATGATGGCGAACACCAATCAGANGGGATTATTGTCTAATTTATTAAATAAAAACGTGAAAATAAAGCCACATCTCACATGATGGCGAACACCAATCAGAGCTCGTGACATCATCGTATAGTAAAGAAACCCGTCACTCCTGCCATTCCTATGTATTTCGCTCTCGTCATCATTGTCGTTATTCTCCCGTTGTTATATTTTTGATTTTGTGCGAAGTTTTAAACTGGATTTACCAAGGCGATCAGTTCGAATTTTCCCAAAATTGATGTACTGATGCTGGGAAAGTTTTTCGCAACAAACAGCGATTTCTGCTCATCAGAATTCCGGAATGTTAAGTCTTCGATGTAAATATATTATAAGCTTCAATTTAACGAGAAATATAATATACTTTTGTGCTCACAAATAGCATAAATTTACATACACTNTCAATTTAACGAGAAATATAATATACTTTTGTGCTCACAAATAGCATAAATTTACATACACTTCTTGTATGTAACAATGATGTTAGGTTATGATTATAACCAAAGATTATAACAATGGTAATATTTTTGAATATTAGGTACAGTGCTAATATCTGAAATATATAAAATATTATATGGGTATTACACTTCATACATATTACACATCAAATAATATAAAATCAATAGGTACAATACATACAACTTAACTGAATAACAATCAATATGCAATGAATAATAAAAATTGTCTTGACTTTTCTCCTATTGCCTATTAATACTATAATATTTACACACACCTCAACTTGTACTTGGGGAATGTTCTGTGTTAGAAACCGTAGCAGCTTGTACTAATTCACGACATTCCTCACTTTCCATAATTTTTCTCTTTTTATAAATATAAAGTCATTCTGTAGGGGTAGTGAGTGTTCGTTTTCTTCTATCTGGTTGACAGTCAAACTTTGTTGGAATACAAGGTTTTTTTTAGCACTTTAGACACTGTTCCCATTATGTGATACTCCATATAATGAACAATGTCACTCGGCAACTGTAATAAAAAATAATTGCGTAATACAACATTATTTAACAAAGAAAAAACCAGGTTAGATCAAATGTAACCTCAAATATCGTAGTTTATTTTAAACCATTTATAGACAAACAATATTATTAGGGTACACATACGAATTAAATAACATTAAAAAATAAATAAAACTTACATCAAAGTGGTCTTCACCAAAATAAATAGCAGTATCTGTTGATAAAGACGCTGGATCTCGCAGTGCCAGTTTTAACCACTCTTTCCGCATGTTTTTTTCGGTTGGGACATGGAAAAACAATTTGCTGGGAGATTTTATTGATGAACTTTCACATTTAGGTAATGCACACCATTTATAAGTGGTAGGATTCATTATAATTTAAAAAATCTTCAACTTGCGTGTTTGTTTACCAATTGCTTGCTTACTATATTCTGACATCATAGACACCACCATGACAGTTGGCATCGTTTCAGCGGTAAAATTGAAATACAAATAAATAAATGTGAAAATAATCCCGAAAATGTTTAGTTTCACTGAAATAATATTTTTTAGAGCTCTATTCAGCCTATATGTACAACTTTAGGTCATAAAAAAAAATTTGTCAAGTAGCCTATTTTGCGTTGCTTCTGATGACTCATGCATATTAAAATGAATAATGNACAAACAATATTATTAGGGTACACATACGAATTAAATAACATTAAAAATTAAATAAAACTTACATCAAAGTGGTCTTCACCAAAATAAATAGCAGTATCTGTTGATAAAGACGCTGGATCTCGCAGTGCCAGTTTTAACCACTCTTTCCGCATGTTTTTTTCGGTTGGGACATGGAAAAACAATTTGCTGGGAGATTTTATTGATGAACTTTCACATTTAGGTAATGCACACCATTTATAAGTGGTAGGATTCATTATAATTTAAAAAATCTTCAACTTGCGTGTTTGTTTACCAATTGCTTGCTTACTATATTCTGACATCATAGACACCACCATGACAGTTGGCATCGTTTCAGCGGTAAAATTGAAATACAAATAAATAAATGTGAAAATAATCCCGAAAATGTTTAGTTTCACTGAAATAATATTTTTTAGAGCTCTATTCAGCCTATATGTACAACTTTAGGTCATAAAAAAAAATTTGTCAAGTAGCCTATTTTGCGTTGCTTCTGATGACTCATGCATATTAAAATGAATAATGTATATTAAAAAAAAAAAAGTCTTTATATGATTTTGCTTGCGACCTATTTCAAAGTAGCTCCCCTTTTTTTATTAGAACATATATATTTTTACCTTTGTTTTGAATTGTTAAAAATGACCAGAAAAAGTTTTAGTTCTAACCACTTCGAAAATAATATGACATGAACCACGCGTCCACGAGTTACTTGTGCCCACTCTGACTGCTGCAGTCACGGCAACTACAACAACCACATCCGGTCAAGAGTACATAGGGCAGGTCGACAAGAACAGAACTCGCGCCTTCTTACCGACAAGGATTATGCAACTCAAGAGACTGCCCTACTCATGCATTACAAGAGGTAACTCTTTTAATAAGTGGGTAGGCGATCCGAAACTGTGTTTACCCCAAAGCCATAGCCGTTGGGCGCACTGGTAATTGATCGTTGCGTCCTCGCAGCTAAATACGATGCAATGCACCGCCGGGTGACGTTAACTGGCTGGTAGGCCAGAGCTGAAGAGATAAGTGCCCCAAAGTGTCATCCAGTAGTGTACAGNTAACTGGCTGGTAGGCCAGAGCTGAAGAGATAAGTGCCCCAAAGTGTCATCCAGTAGTGTACAGAATTTTTACAAAAATATGGAACATAGTCACCGTATTCACAGCTTAAGCCAGGGGTGTTTTTCATTGTATAAATGGCAATCAAGCATGCCATTCCACACCCCTTTGCCCAGATGGACTCGTCCATTCATTCAGGAGACGGCCAGTATAATTCAAATTCATCATCGGAAGTGAGATGCAAACACTTTTATGAGAAAACATTATAACTTATTTAAGGTGTATTTATACAAGCGTAATGATGTCTTCTAAAATAGATATTGCCTTTAGAGGCCTCCAACATTGTAATAATTCATTTAGTGTGGTGACATCCCCTTCAACTTTACAACTTAAACATTAACATACATTTGTTAATAAACGGGGATGTCACTAATGTATTTAATTTAATTCATACAATTTTTCACCATTGTAATCACATCACAGAGTGTTCATGTTATGTTTCATCGTTCGGCGTTTGATGTCGGTTCTCGTCACTTGTGGCGACAGCGGTTATGACTCGTCCAGTTCGTCTCAGAACCCAGACAAGACCGCGGCATTGGTCGCCCTCTCCGCGAGCCCCCTCAGTACCAGTATGTAGGCTGCAATCATTTAACTACAGTAATAATATATTAGTCACCGGAACATTTGTATTATCTTTAATGTACTGAGGGGAAAGCCACCTGCACTCTCACTTGAGAGTTTAATGCAATCGTTTCCCAATATAAGACCACGTGTTTTGCACCGCGTAAGTGCTGGGTCCATTATCATGCATCATTTATGCATTATTCACCTGTAGCAAGAACAGTGAATAAACCGCTCAACCAAGTGAAATCAGAGTTAATTCATTGTAGGGCATCCTATGTAATATAACACATATTTTGTTAGCATATTTAAGGCATATGAGACGGCCTACATCTCGCCATCAGATATCAAAAGTGCAACCTTAAGTACGTGACACCAATCAACAAACTGAAGGAGGATTACCAAGGCCCCTATGGGCCGTCGATCAGACGATCCTCATCATTAGCTCACCACTGAGTTATTGCGCCAGGAAATATAACATCCAACCAGCGCTAGTTAACCGCGCCGACGTCAGATATTAAACCATAAAATATTGACTCTGATTTTGCAATTTATCTGCACGGAAATGAGAATAAAGACTTGTATTCCCCCGCCAGTGACTTATAAAGAATTTTGGGATATGAAAGATAGCTAGCAACTTTTTTAAAACAGTTTGATTTTTAAAATTAATTTTATTCTCATTATGTTGGTTTGTTTTATTGATCGATTTGACTACGTATTATTGGAAAGTCTTGTAGTATTGAAATTGGTCAGGAAGTATTTTTTTCACAATTGAAATACAATAGCTATAACATTACCATATTAGATACATTATTATCAACTTTCACAATATTTAATACATTTAACAAAGAATTTTAATGTAACTGTAATTTACATTATATTTAAGGATTGTAAGAACGAATAATTTATATTCTCTGCAATACAAAGATGTACTTTTTTTTAGCAAACCAACTACGTCATCCATTTTGAAACATTAATATCCTTTTTGTGCACAACAATTTACTAGAAATCTCCAGGTATCCACAGCATTTGCTTTACATACATGCANCATTAATATCCTTTTTGTGCACAACAATTTACTAGAAATCTCCAGGTATCCACAGCATTTGCTTTACATACATGCACACAGAACCCACTATTTAATAAATAATGTGTGTTATCAATTTATATATAACATGGTAATGACTGTTCAAAGTAAAAGTATGCAATATCATTACTTGTTTATAAAAATGGCAAAGGTTTTATTAAAAAAATACAAATTGACTAATACAACTGCTATTAACATTGCTTATACCAAATGACAAAAGGTGCNTAGGTTTTATTAAAAAAATACAAATTGACTAATACAACTGCTATTAACATTGCTTATACCAAATGACAAAAGGTGCTCGGCAACTAGCGTAACTATCGGAGACAAAAAGAAGCCATATTTCATTGTGGTCCAGTATAGCGAGCGTCAAGACCTCCCGTTCTTAGACCGAGATGAGGAACGGCACAACCTCTCATTCTCGTGCAGCGGACATCTTACCTCCCATAATCATACTGATGGAAGAAGCTCTGGTATATATAGTCGACAAAAACCAATCGGTGTCTGGTATTGAATTGTATTTGGTAATTTTCTAGTTTAGGGGCTTTTCTGAAAATAATAAAAAAAAAACTCCAGAAAGTGGTATATTTCGACTCTACTAATAACGTAGAACACGAATATACTAGGGGCATTAACGTACGACGAATTTCCTAACATGTACCCACCTAACCTAACAGAACCTAACTCCACGATGGGTGAATCACTATTTTACCCTTTTATACTAACCTAGGATTGTACGGCTCTAAACTAACCTAGGATTGTAAGGTTGTACAGTAATATAAGATTATACAATATTAAAAAAATCTCCGATCAACACCCTACAATCACAGACTACATGGGAACCCTATAATCCTACGTTATTTTAAATAACTACAATCCTAGGTTAGTTAAAATCGCTACAATCCTAGGTTAGTTTAAAAATGTAAAATAGTGATTCACCCATCGTGGGGTTAGGTTCTGTTCGGTTAGGTGGGCACATATTATACAATTAGTCATACGTTAACGACGCTACTATAGTCGTGTTCTGCGTTACCTACGAATAATCCAAGGTTAGTATAGAAAGAATGTGAAATTGTGCTGTATAAACGTCCGGAAAAAGCCTTGTTTGACTTACGTAATATAACTACATTTGCACGTTAAGCAAATCCGGATAGGATTTGTGGGTTTCACACTAAACTACGAATTTAGGATTTTAGGGATTTAAAGGAACGTAAAACCCACACAAATAATATAAATGCACTCACCAATGTAGGCGGGTTGTACATACTTCTGTCAACGGCCCATTCAACGTCAGATCACTCGATGAAATCACAGTTTTCACGAAGCACCACATACGCGAATATAACGCACTGAAACACTCATTTACAGCCGAATATATATACAGAAGCACTCGTTAATAGGCTAATATAACGCAGAAACGTAGTCTTGCTTGCTTTTTTCCGTCTTATATCACGAACGAAGCACCATCGAACTGACCACGACCGCTGCCTGCATGCATACTAACGTAANTAATATAACGCAGAAACGTAGTCTTGCTTGCTTTTTTTCCGTCTTAAATCACGAACGAAGCACCATCGAACTGACCCAGACTGCTGCCTGCATGCATACTAACGTAAGGCCGGTGATGACATCTAACGCCGGTAGATTGCGTGAAATCTGCACTGCGTAGCCATTAATAATGGCGGCACACGTTAGTCAACGTAAACATCAGTTACTCGTACATGTAGCGAGTATTTTTAATATGTTGTACTTATTTTAACAGTACGGCCGCTTCAATATCAACTAGGTAAGCTATGCTGAATTCATTAAAACAACTTTTGTTGGCATAAAACGTTTCGTTCAAAACGTAAACAAACTGTCAGAAACAGTCACCTCACAAACTTGTTCAATTTTTTAAAATATGTTGTACTTATTTTAAAGCTATGCCCCCAATATATTCGTGTTCTACGTTATTAGTAGAGTCGAAATATACCACTTTCTGGAGTTTTTTTTATTATTTTCAGAAAAGCCCCTAATCTAGAAAATTACCTTGTATTTTTTAGAATTTACAACTTGGTCTTATTATTCATATCCCATCGTATGGTGGTTAGTTATTTCAAATATGTTTAGTCCATGGTGCAACCTGTGTTGAAGAAAGCCGGTTTTTAAGGTACTCTGTCGAAAGAAACGAACAAGTTGTAGAAATGCAAGTTATGGCTGTTAATTTTACGAGGCCATAACAGTGTGAAAGAGAAGTGATTAGTAATTAAAACGCATCTGGCCTTTGTGGAATAGTTAGAAATATACAAGCTATTGAAGGAACGTTGTTTGGTATAAGATGAGTGTCATAATTGTTTGTTGTTAGCAAAGAGTAACTGGAAGAAGCAGAAACCCGGTCAGTGCGTGTTGACGCTGTGGTTTTTTTTTTTAAGATGTCGACTGGTGAGGGGTGTCATTCCGACATGGACTACTCGGACGACGATTGTGGTTACGCGGACTACTACAACACGGCGGAGGACTGTGACTCGGAGCAGATAAACGTGGTGAAGGCGGACCCCGAGTACACGGTGTGCGACTACCTGCGTGTCGAGGACGTGGAGCGGCTTCTCAACGAGAGCGTCGAGACGCTGAGCAACAGCCTGCAGGTGACACCGAATGTTGCCAAGGTGCTGCTGCATGCGCACCAGTGGGCGGTGCCGGACATAATCGGCAAGTACCACGTCGAGAGCTCCTTGCCCGGGCTGGCGGTCGCCCCTGAGCCGGCCGACAGCTCCCGCTTCCTGCGCTGCTCCGTCTGCCTGTCGACGTACGGCGCCGAGCACTTCCGCGGCCTGTCCTGCGGCCACCTCTTCTGCAAGTTGTGCTGGGCCACGCACTTCGAGGTGCAGATCTGCCAGGGCATCGCCCTCGACATCGGCTGCATGGCGCAGGACTGCAAGGTGCTCGCGCCCGAGGACTTTGTGCTCAACCTGCTGGCTCGCCCCAACCTGCGCGACAAGTACCAGCAGTTCGCATTCCGAGACTACGTGAAGAGTCACCCGCTGTTGCGGTTCTGCCCGGGCGCCAACTGCCAGATCATCGTGCGAGCCA
>NQII01005086.1:42113-109428 GCA_002778355.1 Clitarchus hookeri | reverse complement strand
TAAGCGCTGCGTGTGCAACACCTGCCAGACGGACTTCTGCTTCGAGTGCGGCCTCATGTACCACGCTCCTACAGACTGCACGACGGTGAAGCGCTGGCTGACCAAGTGCGCGGACGACAGTGAGACTGCCAACTACATCAGCGCGCACACAAAGGACTGCCCACGTTGCCACATGTGCATCGAGAAGAACGGTGGCTGCAACCACATGCAGTGCTACAGCTGCAAGTACGACTTTTGCTGGATGTGCCTGGGCGACTGGAAGTCGCATGGCTCAGACTACTACGAATGCTCTCGCTACAAGGCCAACCCCAACATCGTCAACGAGTCGGAGCAGGCGCAGGCCCGCGAGGCACTGAAGAAGTACCTGCACTACTATGAGCGCTGGGAGAACCACTCCAAGAGCCTGAAACTGGAGAAGCAGACGCTGCAGAGCGTTAAGACGCGCATCCACCTCAAGGTGATGAATGGCTCCGGTACATGGATCGACTGGCAGTACCTGCTGGATGCGGCGGCTCTCCTCGCCAAGTGCCGCTACACGCTGCAGTACACCTATCCTTATGCGTACTACATGGAGGCGGGGCCACGTAAAGAACTGTTCGAGTACCAGCAGGCACAACTCGAGGCCGAGATCGAGAACCTGTCGTGGAAGATAGAGCGTGCAGAGACTACGGACCGTGGCGACCTCATGAACCAGATGGACATTGCAGAAAAACGGCGTACTACCCTTCTGAAAGACTTCTTCGAGTTATGAAAAACACGGCAGCACAAAATGAAGCTGACTTGTACATAACTCTACTGCCACAGTATGTCTCCTTAACATACATGTAAAAGTAAATCAAATTTCCAGTCTTAATTTTCTTATCAAGTAATAGTTATCTTGAAAATTTTCGCTTTCAGAAATTGTGGTTAAGTGCTAAGTCCATGTAGTACGTGCACAAATATTTATTCAGAATTAAATCTTAAACAACATGACAACATTTTTGTAAGTTTGTCAGCAAAATAAGATTTTGTGCCTTTAGGGTCACCATGATCACACTTTTCACATTAGTTTTCGAATGATCATAGAATTCAAACATAAGCTTTTGCCAAAATAATGTGTAGTTTTGGAAGTTGGATCTCTTCTATTTATCTGTATGTTTGTGTGTGCCAGTGTTATCATTGTGTCCACAACTCTTGAGGTTATCTCTTTACTACAGTAAAGGTGAATTCGCACGTTCACATATCACACCGACAAGACAAGAGCAGATGTTACCAATAGCCAGCCAGAGTTTCTCTTGCTGCTTCTTCTTTATCTTCATTATCTGTGCTGAGGAAGCTAAGAAAGTTCCAAGCAATACTGATTTGCCCTCAATTCAGTGCATAATGTCCCAGGCAACCAAAATGGCTGCAATCCAAGATGATATACAGTGGATTCTCCACCTACCATTTTGTAAGGGACTGTTAAAAAAATTTTCATACATCCTGGATTTTAGTAGACAAGGAACAAACATGTACATATGTAAAATACAACATCTAATCTTATTAAACTTCATGTTGAGTATAGTTATAAAGTTTAACTAAAGTAAATACAATAAAAATGGGAATTTTTTAGAAAAGTTAAAGAATAGCCTCATTTACCAGTCTAGTTTCTGTTGTTTTGTAGACATGTTATCTATCATTCTGTCAGTAAGGAACAACTTTAAAATTACACAACGGTTGCAATTGTTTACAGTGTGTGAAAAACAATGAGTGTAGTTTTTGACCTAGCTGTTTTGAAAAGTTACGGAGCATGCTCATTTTTATTAGATGTATAGACCTAGTTTATTTAATTCATTGTGTAAAAACAATTATTGCGTGAAATCTTAAATGACATGATTGAACATTTTTCGATCAATGCAATATTTGACAAATGATTAAAGTGGATAGTTTTAACATTAACAATGCAGAAATTTTGCCAGGGCCACTGCAAATTTCCAGTGGATACAGTTTTTTGGTTCGTTTATGCATTTTTGGTACATAGAGAATCCACTGATTGAGGTTAATGCTTGTAAAGCCCTCTTCACAAGAGCGTGATGTGACGTGAAGCAATGCGACATCACACCAAACCATCCAATTGTGGTTCATATTGCTCATTACGAGAGCTCTAGCAACAAGCCTGACTTGTCGCATNCATCACACCAAACCATCCAATTGTGGTTCATATTGCTCATTACGAGAGCTCTAGCAACAAGCCTGACTTGTCGCATCGCTGATGACATTTGAGAAAACAGCCAATTAGGATGAAGAATACAGAAAAGAAGAAAAGTATCTATATTCATGTTTATAAACAAGGGGGGAAACAAGAAGCCGGACAGAAAAATGTTGGTATTTAATTTTTTGCTGCGCATTTTTCATTTGTGAACATTGTTTTAAAAACTGGTTGAATAGTTTTGTCTTTAAAATGACTTGAACTGTTTAAANGCATTTTTCATTTGTGAACATTGTTTTAAAAACTGGTTGAATAGTTTTGTCTTTAAAATGACTTGAACTGTTTAAAGAGGTAGAGAATGTATTTGTGCAATATTTCTAATCGGGAATTCTGCGATTAGATGCAAAAATATAAGGATCCAAGATATGTTTTGTGGTACCATACAGCTTCTTACAATACTGCCAAAACCATGTTTATTTGTGTGATGTAAAGTATCACCCGGCAGATGGCAGGCAGCTTGAATTTTTTTTCCGTTAGCTGTATCGCTTCGCGCTATTGTGAAGAGCACTGCCGGCGATACTTTCTCTCATCACTACCTTTCGCTTCATCGTGTCGCGCGACTTACAGCATGAAAGAAAGACAATCTTTTTTGTGATGTATCAAAACTATACAGTAGGCAAAGAAAACTGAGGAATGTTCGTGAGGAAAGATCAACTTTCTCTAGATGTAAGTAGCATCCAAGAAACATAAACTTAGTTCCCAGCAGGATCTGCAAAACCAAATAAAGCTTGGAATTATGGATGATGCAGAAATTGAAGTAGGCTGAACTTGTGAATCATTGTTCTTGAGATAAACTCATTTCTCTGTTGGGTCAGTGTGATCTGCAAATGTGTGTATCCACCTTAACTGCTTACAGATGTACGCCGTGTATCTTGATAAGTGCTGCTGCCATTGTAGTTGCCATTTNTGTGTATCCACCTTAACTGCTTACAGATGTACGCCGTGTATCTTGATAAGTGCTGCTGCCATTGTAGTTGCCATTTTCAGAGGAAATAGGATTTGCGATGAACAATTTCTCATACATTTATTGGAAAACATCGCTTTGTGATGTTTTGTTGCNACAGAGGAAATAGGATTTGCGATGAACAATTTCTCATACATTTATTGGAAAACATAGCTTTGTGATGTTTTGTTGCTACAAATTCAAATGGAAAATTTTTTACTTTAGTGAAGTTCCTGCAAAAGAAGTTATCGTAAATAATNGTTTTGTTGCTACAAATTCAAATGGAAAATTTTTTACTTTAGTGAAGTTCCTGCAAAAGAAGTTATCGTAAATAATGTCTTCAAAAGTTCTCTCTTTGCAAATACAAATTTATTTGAATGGTTATTCTTTCATTGCTTTTTGAGAAAAATCTTTAAGGATGATTTTGTATTTAAACCATCTATCCTTTGAATGTCTCAAAATGTGTTTTATAGACCGCTTGTTAAGAATTATCTGCCGGTGTCTTGTTTTACCGGGGCAGTGCGAGCTCTTGACATACATTGGATTCAGTGTTTTCTGTAATCATTATAGCCTCACACAGGGTGCTAGCAAGCAGATTGTGAAAACAACTGCCGGTGACCATCAGCGATTGTCAGCAGTAGCGGAACATTAGTAGATGTTGCCTAAATTGCAGACGTGCAATTTGAGGGTACTGGAAGACAGCTACTGTCTTTCACACATTTAATATATATAGACACACACACACTGGGTGATTCACCTAAGCCTGCGGATTGAGAAATTATGTAACCCGCTGTGCTACAGCCCGTGGTGCCAACACTGGACCCCGACATCGCCGCTATGTCCAGATCAGATTCCCGGCAGTGAAAGCGTTTTTTTTTTACAATCATTACTAGTGCTTAAACATGTTTAATAACAGATTTGATACAGAATGAGTAATGCATAGATAATAATAGACATAACAAATTATAGTGGCCTAATACATAATTACATAGGGTTGACAAGTTATGTTTGTAGTGCACACCACTCAAAATTACGGTGGCCCTGAAGAGTCCATGTAGGATGTGGTGGTGATCAGCTGACAAAATCACCAATTTGAAGGGTAATTTACAGTCAAACGCACCTGGCATCAGAGGGTAGGTTTGCTTGATCGCACTGTAACATTGGAAGACGNGTTTTGTTGCTACAAATTCAAATGGAAAATTTTTTACTTTAGTGAAGTTCCTGCAAAAGAAGTTATCGTAAATAATATCTTCAAAAGTTCTCTCTTTGCAAATACAAATTTATTTGAATGGTTATTCTTTCATTGCTTTTTGAGAAAAATCTTTAAGGATGATTTTGTATTTAAACCATCTATCCTTTGAATGTCTCAAAATGTGTCTTATAGACCGCTTGTTAAGAATTATCTGCCGGTGTCTTGTTTTACCGGGGCAGTGCGAGCTCTTGACATACATTGGATTCAGTGTTTTCTGTAATCATTATAGCCTCACACAGGGTGCTAGCAAGCAGATTGTGAAAACAACTGCCGGTGACCATCAGCGATTGTCAGCAGTAGCGGAACATTAGTAGATGTTGCCTAAATTGCAGACGTGCAATTGGAGGGTACTGGAAGACAGTTACTGTCTTTCACACATTTAATATATATAGACACACACACACTGGGTGATTCACCTAAGCCTGCGGATTGAGAAATTATGTAACCCGCTGTGCTACAGCCCGTGGTGCCAACACTGGACCCCGACATCGCCGCTAGGTCCAGATCAGATTCCCGGCAGTGAAAGCGTTTTTTTTTACAATCATTACTAGTGCTTAAACATGTTTAATAACATATTTAATACAGAATGAGTAATGCATAGATAATAATAGACATAACAAATGATAGTGGCCTAATACATAATTACATAGGGTTGACAAGTTATGTTTGTAGTGCACACCACTCAAAATTACGGTGGCCCTGAAGAGTCCATGTAGGATGTGGTGGTGATCAGCTGACAAAATCACCAATTTCAAGGGTAATTTACAGTCAAACGCACCTGGCATCAGAGGGTAGGTTTGCTTGATCGCACTGTAACATTGGAAGACGAGATGCGGTATCGAAACCCATACGAGTAATTTAACGTTAATCTATGTAACTATCAGCATATTTTATTCAGTAATTTTAATTTTTGCAATCCCTTCCATCAAGAGAAGACACATCAGCACCATAATCATCAATAATGTGGTAACAAATTTTTCTACACAGAGATTCCTTACTTCAATTCCTGGTGGCTACAGCTACTCAATATTCTAACCGTGCCAATATGAATCTGCCCCCTTGTATATTCGGCATTCCAACTGTTAAAGTTCCTTTGTAATTTTAATTTGTCAATAATTTTACTTTACATTTTGATTTTAACTTCGGCCATCATTTGTCCAATTCACATAACAATTTTGCAAAGGTATTCCTCAATTTAAAAAATTTCTCTAAGAGTCTCATTGCAATCCCTGAGTAATCTTAAAACATGTTCAATTTCTGACATGTTGCGTGTTTTCAGATGTCACATTTAACATAAGCACCTTGGGGTTTACATGATACGTTAATTAATATATAACTGTCACACATGCACACACGCTATGTAAGTAGTACACTTTTTGACTGCAACTGACAAATGCTCTTGTTTCTCGTCATACGACTATGGGCCATGTAACTACCTGCTAAATTTCCGTTTAGAAGTCCGTCTTATCTCATGTTTAAAGTTATGTACACAATAGTTATGTCTATTTATTATAATTATTACTCTTTTTGTATTATATTCATTATTACATATCACCATTGTCATTTGTAGACATGTTTAAGCACTAGTAATGATTGTAAGAAACCCACTGTCACGGCCAGGAATTGAACCCAGACTTAGTTGCACTGTTAGGGTTCAGTGTTTTCACCAGGGGCTGTAGCATGGCGGGATTACAGGACTGATCAATCTGCAGGATTGGGTGAATCATCTGATATGTATATCTGATATAAATGTATAAAATATTGATATAGCACTGTTAGGAGCTATCTAACATTGCCTGCCATGTTTTCCAGCCTTCGCGGATCACATGTTCTGAACGTTTATATAGGGCAGTCATATGGGCACAATATGAATGAGTCCTTCTGTTAAAACAATATAAGAATCTCTGAAAAACTTTTACATAGTTTTTACAACCNTGAAACATTGGTTGGTAGTAATCACATTCTCCCGAACATACTGGTGGTAGAGGAATGGAGAGTGAGCTTTGAAATTGCAAATTGGAACGTGGGTCGTATAAGGTATAGTTCATTTCATATAAGAAGGCCACATTCTGACAATCAGCGAGTGGCAATTGAAGTAATCAAAACAAACAACGTGCCATTTACAAAATCCTGTATCAGCTGATGCACGAACGAACAAAAGTTNTGAAACATTGGTTGGTAGTAATCACATTCTCCCGAACATACTGGTGGTAGAGGAATGGAGAGTGAGCTTTGAAATTACAAATTGGAACGTGGGTCGTATAAGGTATAGTTCATTTCATATAAGAAGGCCACATTCTGACAATCAGCGAGTGGAAATTGAAGTAATCAAAACAAACAACGTGCCATTTACAAAATCCTGTATCAGCTGATGCACGAACGAACAAAAGTTAATATTACGTTGGCTATTCTGAGTGCACTGCAGACACACATTAGACCAGCCAAAAATACGCGATGATAAAGAGTTTCAAGGTTAATTAATACATTTTATTTTACGTGGTCATAAAACAGCTGTTTTTAGTGTTAAAAACTAAACTTCACGCTAAAGTAGAAATGTATAGGTGTTCAAAATTAAAGTCACATTAAAACTATCCATATCCAAATGAAAGGCAATTTCAAAAACTTTTTTCATGTCTTATACCCCCTCTCCAAACTGGCATTCCTTACGTGTTTGATATTAATTTCAAAAGCATACAGAAATATTCCATAATATTGTTGGATTATTTTTTCTAATAATCTGACTGAAAAATATTTCAAATTCATTTCGTTCCGAGCCAGTAATAGAACAACAGTAAACTTTAAAAATACGCTACTTCTTGAGAAAAAAATGTGGCTCAGAGCACGTGCTGAAATGTTGTGTGCGCCATCGTTGGGGATATTTTCGAAGCACTACAAGCCAGAAGAGGATAGCGTTTGTTTGCTTTATATAATGCATTTACGAACAGATACCAATAGTTTTATTTTTCACGAGTTCTTCATAATTTTTTAAAGTAACATATATTTTGTGTACAGCTTTTACGAATGTCCCTACACACGCCCTTCAAACCTCTCGCCACCTGCCGCGGCCACCCAAGTAGTTCACTAATTGCCACACGAAGCAGTACCTCCTGGACGCGCTGACTCGTGGCATCAAAGCCAGTTGATGGCGAATGGATACGTAAACAAAAAGTCAACTGTCAAGAATGTGGCCTTCATATATGGTACAGAGTATATCTTTGGATAGATAGTCTAAAAGGAAGCAACATTCACTAAGACACTTTTTTTCTGACTTGTATAGTTTGCGCACTATAAATTAAATCATCTAAGCATAAGGTTTGTGACGTGTGTAGTTTACACACAATGAATATTGATCGGAAAACGTGGTTTTCTTACTACAATCAAAAGGAAATCAACATGCTGTTTTCTGGCGTGCATACCTAGTGTACGTACAATCAAAAGGACGTCTGGTGTACTGTAAATACCGGTATGGTGTGAGAGAACTACTGTGAAATGGGAACACTCATTCGCACACAGCATTCTTCATAAGTGTTCTAAATGTTGACCACCCTTTATCAGACACAACTCTTGTCTTACATTCGCGGTTGCTCGGCGGTCCTCAGCACTGATGAGAGATCCACGTGCTGCTCTGATTCTATCATTCATGCAATGTAGAACGAATGACTGAAAGAACTAACGTTGGATTGTCTTAACGTGCATGCAAACCTGCAGTTCCTGTAAGTGGTAGATGGCTTATCTGCTTGCTGCTTAGTGCTGGCTTATTTAAACAGTCTAATAACAATTAAGTTTATGCAATTAATATTAGTTGTGCGTAAACTATGCACATCAGATACACAATGTGCGCCATTACGGTATTGCCGGTTGGAGTGCGAGACTCGCTTTGATACTAGCAGTGACATATGTGCCTTACTGCATGGACTCGTGCAGTTGGTATTTGACTGTTTCCGAGCGAAAGCAGAGAATAATGCAGCAGTACGCAGCAAGCAGAACTGCAGGCTTTGCATGCAATTTGCGCGTCCATCACTCGTACAATGTCTCCAGCGTCTTGAATGTCGCATGCACACAACTAGGCTAGTGCAACTGACACACAACAAATGTTGTCGCATCAGATGACATATGAGAGATGACTTGCTGCGATGGTAGTTAATCCTCATGATTGTACATGGAGGATTGCCCGCGACTCAGGATTGTGTCGAATTACAGTGTGGAGAATCCTCGCTGATAATCGTTTACATCCGTACCATGTACAGCTGCACCAAGAACTTGGGAATAATGACTTTCCTAAGTGCATTGATTTCTGCAACTGGTACCTGAGCAAGGACCGTGCTTTTCATCACAGCATTTGGGGACTGATGAGGCCACATTCAAAAGTAGTGATGATGTTAACATACATAATTCCCATTACTGGCCTGCAGTCAACCCACATTGGCTCCATCAAGTGGATAACCAGCATGTGTGGAACCTTAATACTTGGTGTGGCCTTCTCAGACATTGTGTTATAGGAGCATATTTTTTTGAAGGGCAATTTAATGGTGCAGTGTATGCTTACTTCCTGGAGAATATTTTGTATCAGCTGATCAAAGATGTCCCTCTTGCTCTAGTAATAACACTGTGGCTTCAACAGGATGGCTTTCCTGCTCACTTTTCATTTAGAGCTCGGCTAGTTGCTGACATGTTATTCCCCAGATGGTGGATTNACAGGATGGCTTTCCTGCTCACTTTTCATTTAGAGCTCGGCTAGTTGCTGACATGTTATTCCCCAGATGGTGGATTAAACGAATGGGTCCTGTAACTTGGCCACCACATTCTCCAGACTTGTCCCCAAATTACTTCTTTTTGTGGGGGAGAATTAAAGATATCATCTATGGCGTGTGTCCAACAACGAAGGAAGGCATGAATGACAGAATCAGAGCAGCACGTGGATCTCTCAGCTGTGCTGAGGTCCGCTGAGCATCCGAGAACATAAGGAGAGCAGAGTCGTGTCTGATACAGGNACAGGATGGCTTTCCTGCTCACTTTTCATTTAGAGCTCGGCTAGTTGCTGACATGTTATTCCCCAGATGGTGGATTGGACGAATGGGTCCTGTAACTTCGCCACCACATTCTCCAGACTTGTCCCCAAATTACTTCTTTTTGTGGGGGAGAATTAAAGATATCGTCTATGGCGTGTGTCCAACAACGAAGGAAGGCATGAATGACAGAATCAGAGCAGCATGTGGATCTCTCAGCTGTGCTGAGGTCCGCTGAGCATCCGAGAACATAAGGAGAGCAGAGTCGTGTCTGATACAGGGTGGTCTACATTTTGAACATTTATGAAGAGTGATGTGTGCAAATGAGTGCTTTCAATTCCCATTTCACAATAGTTCTCT
Source organism: Clitarchus hookeri (assembly GCA_002778355.1). Taxonomy (NCBI): domain Eukaryota; kingdom Metazoa; phylum Arthropoda; class Insecta; order Phasmatodea; family Phasmatidae; genus Clitarchus; species Clitarchus hookeri. The sequence goes on along the minus strand of NQII01005086.1, from coordinate 99,640 downwards.
CACACCGTACCGGTATTTACAGTACACCCGACATCCTTTTGATTGTACGTAAACTAGGTANCTGGTATTTACAGTACACCCGACATCCTTTTGATTATACGTAAACTAGGTATGGAAGCCAGAAAAACAACATGTTTTGTTGATTTCCATTTGATTGTAGTAAGAATAAAAATAGTTTTCATTCGGATACATTGTGCGTTAGCTACGCACGTCACAAAACCATATGCTCACATAATTTTTTTGTGCGTAAACTATGCACGTCAGAAAAAAAGTGCCTTAGTAAATGTTGTTTCCTTTGAGACGATCTATCCAACGATACCACATACCACCCCTGTTCCCATTTGCAATTTCTAAGCTCACCCCCGTACCCCTATCTCCNTGAACATTTATGAAGAGTGATGTGTGCAAATGAGTGCTTTCAATTCCCATTTCACAATAGTTCTCTCACACCGTACCGGTATTTACAGTACACCCGACATCCTTTTGATTGTACGTAAACTAGGTATGGAAGCCAGAAAAACAACATGTTTTGTTGATTTCCATTTGATTGTAGTAAGAATAAAAATAGTTTTCATTCGGATACATTGTGCGTTAGCTACGCACGTCACAAAACCATATGCTCACATAATTTTATTGTGCGTAAACTATGCACGTCAGAAAGAAAGTGTCTTAGTAAATGTTGTTTTTCTTTGAGACAATCTATCCAACGATACCACATACCACCCCTGTTCCCATTTGCAATTTCTAAGCTCACCCCCGTACCCCTATCTCCAGTATGTTTGGAGGAATGGAATTACTACCAATCGATAATTCATATAGGGTATAGTTATCGCAATTTTTTTCGTGAACCCTTGGTGTGGGAGAGAGAGAGTTACAATTTTCTCAAAAGTCAGTGGGCTAAACCAGGTTCGTTGAGGAGATGGAGGTCTACTTAAATAAAAGAGTTAATTGTTATTTCCTAATTTTATTTACAATGACTACAAACAAAATTATTTTGACCCAAATTCTCACAATAAATTGATAACACTAGCTGTTTACAATTGATGAATTCAATCAAAGAAATTAATGTAATTAATTAATTAAAAATCAGTCCCAATAGACAGTGCAACAAAAGTTATTTAGTTATTTTATAAATTATATACCCAAATTTAGTTCCAATATTTACAGTAAAATCCTTATTACATGTCCATTCAGTCCCACCTCAGTTTAGTGCAGGTCTCACCAGTCCACAGTGTTCTAGAGTTCTCAGAGCGCCCTCTTGCACAGTAACCTTCACTCGTCGGGTATCACACCCTCTCGTCCATCCACACCACAAACACCTCGCCCGCTGTTGCCTCAATCTCCCGTCGTCCGTCCCCTTCGCCGATGTATCTCGCTGCACCACTCGTCGTTCAAATACCGCACTCAGCCAATTGGCTTCCACATAAAGAGTGCTGACTCTTGGACCGCTGCAATATTTATAGGGTTATAGGCCAACACCCAGGAATTTCTCTAAATGCCGCGTTACTGTGGTCGTCAGTTCCATTTGTTCGTGCAGCTGTCCTTTGGCCGGTTCCTCGATGACTAGTCTCGGGTGGCATACCTGGACACCAGACTTGTAAGTATCCCTCCTTTCCGCAGTTCCAGCATTCTCTGCACCTCCATTGACGAGGGACAGGTGTCGCAGCCTCTACGGAATTTAAAAGTTCCCCTACTGCCGTCTCCAGCCTTCTTAACAAGCTCTTAGTCATACTCACATCCGGCTGCCAGGTCCTGCAGTTCCTTTGCGGGCACTGGATTCTCAAGTGCCCTGTCCGGCCACTTTCCCAACATTCCCGATCCTTAGGTTGACAAAAACTGGGATTCCTAAAACAGACTCTGGCAGCAATGTCTTTCATTGTGGTCTCCAGCTTTCTCAAAACGTCCATTGTCATTGAACGGGTTAGCTGCCTGTACTATGTGCCGGAACATTGGCTGCTGCTTCACTGATTCCACCTCCAATGCTCGGGCCAGGAAATCCTGCATGCTGTGTGGCGATGCCAGGCGTACAGCTCAGCGCACATCCACATGGGCAATAGCATCCGCGAAAAAGTTGACTGCGATGGCATCACGTGCCTCCTTGGGGAACCCCTCCAGAGATAGGTGGGAAAGTCGCATTATGTCCTGCCTCAGCTTCTGCAGTGGTTCCCCTGATTGCTGGATGCGGCTTCGCAATTGGGCATAGTGAGTATGTCGCAGGTATCGTTTCCAAATCACAGCTCCAAGGCCAACACCAATGTGGAGTATTCCAGTCAATGTTGTTCTGGCAGGGACTACAGTATGCTCAGCGCAGATCCCCTCAGTATAGCCGCCAGGTCGTATGCCTGTTGCTTGAAAGTCCAGCCATTCACGGAAGCAACGATCTCGAACTGGTGCTGGTATTTGTGCCTAGGTGTCCATCCATCTTAAGGGGCGGTCTTTATTGTGACGTCTTTCCCCACCCCTGGCTGAGGCATACCCTCGCTGCAGAACTGCTGGGCCTCTCCAGCGATGGCTTTATTGGTGGAGACTTTTACTTTATCCTCGCAGCTCGCACACACCGGCTCGGTCGTGTTAAATGTCAGCTCCTCCTCAGCCACTGTAGACCTTCCCTGCTGCTGTACGCATTCTTGCCATTCCTTCTTAAGGGCTCATACTTCCTGTTTTATTGCCTGCTGAACACTGTCCACTCTCTCACTAACACTTTCCAGTTTTCTGTCCACATTTCGTTAACATTGTCTATCGTATTATCTAAATTTTCAACTACAACACTAACATATTATATTCTTTTATTTACGTTCTCGTTCTTGCTGTCTATTTTTCTATCTACATTTTCGTTCACACTGTCCATTTTCTTATCCACTAGTTCACTATTGCTACCAATTTGACTATTTACAGCTTTACTAACGCTACTAATTTGACTATTTACATTTGCATTAACATTTTCTACAATGTTATTTATTTGGTAATTTACAGATTCTCTAACACTACTTATTTGGCTACGTAGTCCTTCCATTAAAGAGTGAAGTGCTTCCATGCCTGCCAACATTTTCCTTGTTAGCATCCTACTGTAATATTAATTACAATTTTTTTTGTAATAAATTGCTTCCATCCCACTTTTGACACCAGTGTTAAAATTATTTCAAAAGTCAGTGGGCTTAACCAGGTTTGTTGAGGGATGAGGGTCCTAATTAACGAAAAGAATTAATTAAAATTTCCTAATTTCATTTACAATAACTACAAACAAAATTCTCTCGAACCAAATTCTTACAGTAAATTGATATCACATGCTGTTTACAATTAATGAATTCAATAAATACAATTTACAATTACCTAAAATAAATTAATGTAATTAAATCATGACGCCAGGCAGGTCAGCCGTCAATCATTCGCCCGGCGGGGCACGGAGAACAGCGAGCGAGCCTACCTGGAGGGAGGTGAGGGTTGAATTGGGTAACCCCCCACAGAGCCAAGTCTGCGCGTAACGGGAGCTTGCGGCCGGTGTGAGCTACAGCATGTAACGATATAATAAATGGCCTGTTTGTTGGAAGTATCTTGAGGACATCGTCAGTCTGGAGATATGACAAATGCTCATTACGTTACTGTTATCTCTTCAAGATTTTAACCATATTTCTCAGTGTGCAGCATAGCAAGGCGACAAAACTTGGTCCGCTGATTCATTAAAATATGCAGATCCCTGCTATAAAACATTTTTTGTGTGTTTGTCACATCACTCATTAGTTACTTTTCTATACAGTGTCTTTTGTAGTAGATTTATGATTGGTAATTGGGGAGGTAGAGCTACCTAATAACTCTATTTTTCGGAGAAAAAAAATAATGAATGTGTTTTTATGATCTATAAATTTTGCTTTATTTCCAGAAGTATTCGGGAAATTATAGAGTAAAGGTAAACGTATACATCTACGAAGCTTGTCTGTGCAGCATTCGCAGTATGCTCATATTGAGATCACTCCTGTAGGAAAGTGAAGCAGCATTTCAGCAGTTGAAGAATACCAAATTAATTATGTGTAATAACAAATTGAAAGAACCAATCAGCACTCAGATTATCAACGTATCTCGCCAAACTTTATTGAAGGAATGTCGGATGAAGTATAGCAGTCCTATGTGAAGAAACGTAATAACTGGTGCGGTAATTATGAAGAATAAAGACTTTTCTGGAAAATCGAAAAAATTCTAGAAAATGATATGTGTTGACATGTTGTCCCATTTATGACAATACATTCAAGTAATAAACTTTATAAACTAAGCTGAAATACCGAGACCTAGAAAAGAATTTTTAAAAATGCCCAAGTAAATTAATTTTTGTTTTTTGCAATATATTGTAATATTATGTAAACTACTTTTATCATTAACTTCAAAAAAGTTTAAACAAGCTGCATACATAAAGTAATCCAAGCAATGGAACCAGTTGCAAACGTTTGACCACATTGTGAAGGAGACAATAAGTGCGAGATTGTAATGTGCTCGAGTTGACAGTAGAGTTGCCTTTCGAAGGGTAATATTCATGATTGAGACTTAATGGCAGAAAAAAACTTGTACTACTAATGCACAATGTCAAATTTTTTATCTAAAGTTGAACTTTGGAGTCTTCTCTGTATCAAAGCTGGTCTTAGACCAAAGTAAACTTTCCAGAGTCAGAATATATTGCTATCAGGTTGGGTGTGCAGAGGCCCACAATTTTTACAACAAACAAATATTGTGGTATTGTTTTTGTAGAAAATCAGATTTTAACAGTAACGTATGATTGTTCTTATTTGTAGGAATTGTAGTGTTGTGGGTATCAAGGTAGTGGAGTAGCGTAAGACAAAGGAGTTGCCCTCAATGAGTGCTTTTGAAAAGAAGGTACTTCCTGGCTTGAACTAGTCTAGAAAAACAAAACATAATTGAGAATAAAAAAAAAAGTGTGGGCACGAACGAAAAATATGATTCCTGGAAGATAATTAGAGAATTGTTCAGTAGCATTGAAAAAGTATATGCTAGGAATGGACAGTAACATGAAAAATACTAGAGTAATAATGAAATTGGTAACTGAATAATAGGTGCATTTTGCATGCTTATTCAATTATAGTGATTCAAATCATTCTGAAGTAAATTCAGTATTTGCATAACAATACACAGAGGAACAACATACTTCCATACCTGCAGCCATTTTGCTGCTTTCTGTAAGCAAAGTTGACTTTGGACATCAAAGTCTTGCTTTTTAGTGACTTTGGACACAGTCTTGCAGAAAGTTTACTTTCATAAAGTTTCAACTATGAAATAGAAAAGTTATGCTTTGCTTGTATCAAAGTCGACTTTGACCCAAAGTCATTTTCGTGAATACGACCCTAAAACATATATTTCTTTAATTCCTTAGAATTTTAAAAGTTTTACAAAGTTACAAGTTTTTTCAGTAATGTTTACATGTAGTTGGTGGTANGTTTACTTTCATAAAGTTTCAACTATGAAATAGAAAAGTTATGCTTTGCTTGTATCAAAGTCGACTTTGACCCAAATTCATTTTCATGAATACGACCCTAAAACATATATTTTTTTAATTCCTTAGAATTTTAAAAGTTTTACAAAGTTACAAGTTTTTTCAGTAATGTTTACATGTAGTTGGTGGTANATTTTAAAAGTTTTACAAAGTTACAAGTTTTTTCAGTAATGTTTACATGTAGTTGGTGGTAGTCATTAATGTGTCTAATGCTGATGTAATATTTAACATGTAACACCCAGCAAAAATTATTTATTAATTCTTGGTATTGCATGTCAACATTGTTTCCACTACATACTACTATAAATGTTTATTTAGATAACTGTTTGTATTTTTTTCTATTAATGTAGCATTAGGTACCCTTATTTATTAACATATGGTATTCTCTGCGTAATTGGAAGACAAGGCAAGCTCATCTTGTTTTTGCTACTTGTAAAAATAAGCCATCCTGCAACTTACTCACCTCTTTGTTTTTAGTGTGTTCTGTTCCTTTGTTTGTTTGTTTGTTTGTTTGTTTCCACACCTCTTCAGTCGATCGCCCCCTCTCCTTTTATATAGCTTCATTGTAACATGAAACAAAGTTTTCTTGTGTATAATATCTGNGAAACCTTTTACAAAAGTTAATTTAGTAAAATCATTAGGGATATTTGATAAGTCATTGAACATACTAGGTAATGTTTGTTAAGACCACTAGTGAATTAGTTCATCTATGTACCTTTTCAACTTGGAGGCTAAAAACACTTCCTTCAAAGGCTAACTTTAAATAAATAAAACTTCTTTTATTCGGTTTTTATTAATATGAATTTCCAATTGAGCTATCTGAATTACAGTAAAGTAAGTACTGTTTCTCTTAATATATTGTTATAAAATAAATTTGTAATGTACCAGTACTGAAGATTGTTTTTTCTCCTACTGAATATGCTGGCTGGACTCGTGGTAGCACTGTATGTAAAGACAATATGTATTTGGCACAGAAATTAAACTTACTGATTAGTGACAACACATCATCTCCAATTTAGGAGGGGCACACCTTTAGACGCCCCTCTTAAGACATTTGGCTACTCTTTTAAATTTCATGTTGGTGCAATCAAAACCTAAATTACTTGCTGCATAAAAGAGAGGAGAAATTCTATAACTTAAAAAGGAATATGCCTGTAATATCTGAAATGCATTATAACAATTAATTAGAGTTTGTATGTGTACAATATATCAACGCATCTCGGTGACCAAATCCGTTTGGGTGCCTATTTACTGTGATTATGGCACCCTTTACTAAGCTTAGGGAGTGTGAATGTATACAGTGCCCCCTCCCATTCATCCCTTAAGTTATGCACCTGCTACTGATCCTTACTCCTTTCTGTCTGTGCTATACTTTAAGCTAACAATTTTTGTGTGTCTGAAGTGTTTGTATGATTTGTTGAAATTCAGTGCCACTGTGTAAACTGCACTGCTTTGGAGCCAGGCTGTCCAAAAGGTGGGCCACAAGTCACCTACGGATGGAAATAATGGGCATTGATGCAATGCTCCTGGTTTAGTAAATGCTTCATATTGGCCCTACTTGTTGCAGTGATTGCTCTTCTACTGTTGTTAGGGTAACAGTTATTTATTTGACAGATCAGTTAAGCGTAATGTATAAATTTCTTGTCATATTTTAAAAATAACAAATTTCAATACCTCTGTGTTAATTTTATGCCATTTACAGCCAAATAAGGAAAATTATAACTAACACACTGTTTTTTTTATAACTAGTCTACTTATTTACAAGTAAATTCAGCATTTTTTATGATTGTGACCCTCTGCCCAACAGATAAACATACACATCTCTTGGTTTTGTTTCTATTCGGCCAACCCTGGTTCAGAGCATCTGTTTGTCAGATTAACAAGATATTTGAAGAAATGTGCTCACAGTTTCATGTGAGTTGAGCTCGTGACAATACATAAACAGGAGTAGTTGCATAACTGTATTGTCAGTAGTTGAATGTTTTTAGTCATGCACAGAATAGTTATGGTTCATTCTTATTTGATTTTTTTGTATAGGCTAATCACTGTAAACGAGCACTTTTGGAAGCCCTTAAGATCGCCTTGTATGCTTACTCCATATGTAAAATTACAATGCCATGGACACTTGATTTATTCATGCGCTGGTCAAATGAAACTAAAATTAATAGAAATGTAAACAGTTTACAGATTTGCTAATTCTCACACTTACATGCATTAAAAAATAACAAAGCAAAATTAATCTAACACTTCTAATTCATCGCTAAGACGTGGAACTACTTTCCCTCTGTTGATACCAACTTTACTGGCCGCATGCCAGTCAGTGTAACCGTTAAAATACATTTTCAAAGGTTGCTTTCAAAAATGCTCACTTTACTGAAAACAGCTTATAATATGTCTGACACTTTTATTTAATTTGCTAGCTGATTAGGCACAGTCCACTTGAACTGTTTATTTTTTCTGTAATTTATGAAAGTGTACACATTAAAACTTGGTTATTGTAGCTCAGTGTTTTCTGATATGACTAATAAATACGTGGAATTAAAAAAGAATTTGACATCAAAATGAAGTTAGGATCTGCCTACTTTTTTGTGTGTTTCCTGCTGTCAGTTAATAAATATTCTGATGCAGTGCCACATTTCTTTCTCATCATATATATTGAGGATGCATAATTTCCTGGAAACTATTTTCCCCCCAAATATAATTAATTATAATTAAAATAATTAAAAATAATAATAAGTTGATAGTTTAAACATTTGTTATGTAACTTTCACCATTGCAAGTATGAGAACCAACAGTAGGGATAAAATCAATTTAAGCATTATTTTAAGTGGGCCTATTAAAAATAATTTTTTGTTGATCACGACACTAACAAGTTGGGTAGTAATTGGTAGTTGTCAATAGCCAGTAAGAGCACCAGAAGAGTTAAAGGCTTGGCTACAATCGTGTTGGCGCTAGAACTATGTGTTACGATAAGTTGTGAATCCTTGAAGAGTAATGGCTCTTGACTACAATCAACATTATACATTGCTGCGACGCTAAACGTTAACTGCAACACGTTCAAACTTGGTCAACATTCAAGTCTTTGCATTTAACACTAGCCAATCAAAATTCAAGACATCACAGAAAAGTTAAAACAAATAGTACAGATGTTTGGCAATAGATGGCGTAATCATCGCTGTACATTTTTATTCTGTTAATGTAATATGAAATAAATAATAAAATAATGCAAAACACACTAAAAAATAATTGAGCGTAACTATAAAATCTGCAGAATCCATTTTTTTTTTTGCAAAAAGAGTTTTTTTAAATTACAAATATAAATTAAAATTTTTGTATATGTACACCTTTCTTTTTATTTTTTGTACCTGTTTATGTCAATTGTTGAAATGCCAGTTTTCTTATGGTCATTGTTAGTGTTTAGCATCAAGTTGGTTCTAGATGAGGCTTAACAAAACTAGTAAGATAACCCCTTCCAGAAGAGATTAAGTAATTTTTTGTATGTACTGTTGTGGATATTTTTTTAGATGTTGACTCGCATGATTAACTAGATAAGAACTGGAGTCACAAATTTGCATGTCAATGTGGTGTAGTGTGTGAACTGCTCATGTTATTTCAGCCTTTAAAAGGCTGTGCGAATAATGGTTTGGTTTTCAGGGGAAGTGGAAGCAGAGAGTTGGAACGTTGTGGATGAAATCATTAGAATGTGTAAACAAAATTTAATCATAGAGCTTACAAAATTGTGAGGGTAAATGGTTAGAGGGGTTTCAGGTTAGGCTAGAGTGATGGTTTGTATTCCNAATAGTTATGGTTCATTCTTATTTGATTTTTTTGTATAGGCTAATCACTGTAAACGAGCACTTTTGGAAGCCCTTACGATCCCCTTCTATGCTTACTCCATATGTAAAATCACAATGCCATGGACACTTGATTTATTCATGCGCTGGTCAAATGAAACTCTAAAATTATTAGAAATGTAAACAGTTTACAGATTTGCTAATTCTCACACTTACATGCATTAAAAAATAACAAAGCAAAATAAATCTAACACTTTTAATTCATCGTTAAGACATGGAACTACTTTCCCTCTGTTGATACCAACTTTACTGGCCGCATGCCAGTCAGTGTAACCGTTAAAATACATGCAGGTATGGGCAGTGACATTTTTCAAAGGTTGCTTTCAAAAGTGCTCACTTTACTAAAAACAGCTTATAATATGTCTGACACTTTTATTTAATTTGCTAACTGATTAGGCACAGTCCACTTGAACTGTTTATTTTTTCTGTAATTTATGAAAGTGTACACATTAAAACTTGATTATTGTAGCTCAGTGTTGTCTGATATGACTAATAAATACGTGGAATTAAAAAAAGAATTTGGCATCAAAATGAAGTTAGGATCTGCCTACTTTTTTGTGTGTTTCCTGCTGTCAGTTAATAAATATTCTGATGCAGTNTGAAGTTAGGATCTGCCTACTTTTTTGTGTGTTTCCTGCTGTCAGTTAATAAATATTCTGATGCAGTGCCACATTTTTTTCTCATCATATATATATTGAGGATGCATAATTTCCTGGAAACTATTTTCCCCCCAAATACAATTAATTATAATTAAAATAATTAAAAATAATAATAAGTGGATAGTTTAAACATTTTTTATGTAACTTTCACCATTGCAAGTATGAGAACCAACAGTGGGGATAAAATCAATTTAAGCATTATTTTAAGTGGGCCTATTAAAAATCATTTTTTGTTGATCACGACACTAACAAGTTGGGTAGTAATTGGTAGTTGTCAATAGCCAGTAAGAGCACCAGAAGNCATTTTTTGTTGATCACGACACTAACAAGTTGGGTAGTAATTGGTAGTTGTCAATAGCCAGTAAGAGCACCAGAAGAGTTAAAGGCTTGGCTACAATCGTGTTGGCGCTAGAACTATGTGTTACGATAAGTTGTGAATCCTTGAAGAGTAATGGCTCTTGACTACAATCAACATTATACATTGCTGCGACGCTAAACGTTAACTGCAACACGTTCAAACTTGGTCAACATTAAAGTCTTTGCATTTAACACTAGCCAATCAAAATTCAAGACATCACAGAAAAGTTAAAACAAATAGTACAGATGTTTGGCAATAGATGGCGTAATCATCGCTGTACATTTTTATTCTGTTAATGTAATATGAAATAAATAATAAAATAATGCAAAACACACTAAAAAATAATTGAGCGTAACTATAAAATCTGCAGANATGTAATATGAAATAAATAATAAAATAATGCAAAACACACTAAAAAATAATTGAGCGTAACTATAAAATCTGCAGATTCCATTTTTTTTTTTTGCAAAAAGAGTTTTTTAAAATTACAAATATAAATTAAAATTTTTTGTATATGTACACCTTTCTTTTTATTTTTTGTACCTGTTTATGTCAATTGTTGAAATGCCAGTTTTCTTATGGTCATTGTTAGTGTTTAGCATCAAGTTGGTTGTAGATGAGGCTTAACAAAACTAGTAAGATAACTTTCAGAAGAGATTAAGTAATTTTTTGTATGTACTGTTGTGGATATTTTTTTAGATGTTGACTCGCATGATTAACTAGATAAGAACTGGAGTCACAAATTTGCATGTTAATGTGGTGTAGTGTGTGAACTGCTCATGTTATTTTAGCCTTTAAAAGGCTGTGCGAATAATGGTTTGGTTTTCAGGGGAAGTGGAAGCAGAGAGTTGGAACGTTGTTGAGGAAATCATTAGAATGTGTAAACAAAATTTAACCATAGAGCTTACAAAATTGTGAGGGTAAATGGTTAGAGGGNTGAAATCATTAGAATGTGTAAACAAAATTTAACCATAGAGCTTACAAAATTGTGAGGGTAAATGGTTAGAGGGGTTTCAGGTTAGGCTAGAGTGATGGTTTGTATTCCTGTAAAAATGTCTGTTTGGCAAATGCTTTTTTTTTTTTGCAGCAAGTATTATGTAGATATTGTTAAAATATTTTGAAAATTACAGTCTTTTTGCCACCATGTTGTACGTCTTTTGAAATAGTGGCAGCAGTGGAAGTGGTAAAAGTCTCTGCAGACGGTGTGTTGATTGTATCTTGAATCTAACAATTCCAAATTGAGCCATAATTTATTACTGTCTGTAATGCAGGAAATTGTTGCATAGCATGTTGAAAATAATTCTTGATAATTGAAATTGGCAGTGTTCCATGTGTGTACAAGCTGGGGCGCACGTGCAGCTTGATGTAGGTGGCAGTGATATTTCTGCTGCAACACAGGATCATATGAAGAGGGGCAATAGACAGATTGTTTTACTCGATTTACAGTCTCATTAAATGATGTCCACCTTGACTGTGTTCCGTAAGATACACTTACAATAGCAGTGCATAGAGAAGTACAATTTTAGATTCTGTGCTAAAATGTGCAAAACTGCCGAAGTTCGAAGAGTCTTGAGGTCTTTTAAACCATGACCTGGGGGGCACTACTGGGAAAATATCAAACTAATGAAGAATTTAAGCTAGTGTACGTCTTATGCATGGAATTACATACAGTACACTTAATTGCCAACTTAAGTTTAATTTATATATTGTGCAGGCCAAAAACTGTACTGGCAGCAGAAAAACGAATCTTTATTAGTTTGCATATCGTGGATGCAAGTTGGAACAGAGCAAGCTGCTTGTAGAGTTTGCCGAAGTCAGCTGTCCGCCAGAGAAAACTTTGAAGAGCTTCTTGAAGGTTCTGCTGTGTAGAGGAATGTATGCCTTGAGAGACAAAGAACTGATAAGCGACTGCCAGGGGGAAGACAGCCAGTTTTACTGACACGTCAGCGAGTGGCCGCCACCGAGTGGTGCACGTTCATGCCCAAATCAGTAGAACTGGGATCAAAGGTTTTTCCCCTGGAAAAAAACATTAAACTTGTGGTTAAAAAGTTTATTGTGTTAGCACTTTTACATGTTTGTGCTTGCAGCTGTAACAGCAAAGAGACAAGCACTGTTTCATTGTGTTATTGAGTCATTCCCCTGTTGTTGTTACGAGGCCTTTCACAACAAATGTGATATCAGGAATATAATGTCGCAGACAACAGATAGAGCTTTACAAAGATGCTGTCGCACACCTTTCTCTTAATTAAATACAAATCATCATCTTTATTTATGTTGATGGCCTGTGTATCTGAGCAGCGCAGACACTGTAGTTTATACAGGTTGTGTTTTACCCACACTCCCTGGAACATACCTGGCAGTTACTTCAACTGAATGCCAGCCAAGGCAGGTATCTTGTGGGGAAAGCACAGCAAATAATGAGAGAGAAAAAACTGGATGTGGGTGTTTTTCAACACACGCATATGTGACGAAGGTAACACTGCGCTCACACTTTAAACATCTATATTTGTAGATATTAACAGCAGACATTTTGGCATCTTGTGCTGCTGCACCACTGGCATAAGTAAAGAGCTGGAACATGACTTGCGTCCCTGAAGGACTAAGATAAGCCCTAACGCAGCACAGGAGACATCATGCTGCTCTGCTGTGGTAATGGAGGTCATACTCAGTTGCTCACAACTTTGTCAACCTGTTCTCACAGTGTTTTGTGACCCAGTTTGCCATTATTCCTATAAAGTTCCCTTTGTACAGACACGTATAAATAGCTGTCCTAGTGTAATGTATGTTTGTGTATTTGTGTTATCAGGATATGTAGTTTTGTAATTATTTTTATGCAACCAATTTTTTTATGAATGTCAAGTATAATTGTGGTGTAGTTTTTGATTGTTTATTGTTGTGGAATAAGAAGGGTTTTTATAAAAACAAAGTAGAGATTAAGGACATGGTTGTGATAATATATACTTGGTATATCAACTTGAGTGCTTTGTAGGAGCATTAGCAACATAACCGTGAATCAATTTGTCACTATAATTTGTGTGATGAGAATTTGTTACAAGTGTGCTTGAGCAAATAATTCCAATGATAGCAAAAATAGCATTTTTGTGGTTTCCACTTATGATCCTTGGGCATGTACAGCGAATCCTGTTATCACTTGTGTGTCTCACTGTGTAATTTTTTTTCCTGGTATGTAAATTATTTATATGTCTTGTATATTTTAATACAAAATATTGTTTTCAACTGTGTATAGCAATTTATCCCTGCAGGGTTTTTCAGTTAAAGTAAACTATGTATCAGTGATTTATAACTGTTATTTTCAACATTTTTCTTCCTGTTCAGAGTTGAAATATGAGTGACTTCTTGTATTTTGGAACGTAACCTCTGGATGTACCATTGAACATGTAACTCCATCAAAGTTATTTTATGTATTATAAAGTTGCAGCTGAGTAGGTGTATGCACATTTTGTTGTCAAAATGTATACAAAATATGCTATTAAAGTGAAAGTTTTAATTGTTCCAGCTTTCCAGCCAATGGGTTACCTTTTTCAAGAGTGAAATAATTTTTCACACAATCCCTAGGAAAATGTTTTAAATGAAATAGTTAAAGCAAAATGCACATGGATTTACAGTCACTTGGCCTAAGTAATATGCATTAGGAAGCTCCACATACTTAAATTATTAACTTTTGATTTAATATGTTTAGTTTTTTCCTCCTATTTTTGTTCTGTGCTTCAATTCATAACTTGCATAATGAGAATGACAAACTACATCAATAACATNTTTTTTCCTCCTATTTTTGTTCTGTGCTTCAATTCATAACTTGCATAATGAGAATGACAAACTACATCAATAACATTGTACCAAATTTTCAATTTTTATGCAAAAAAAATTCCTACACACATTTTTTTTTCCCCTCAGAAAAAATATTGCACATTGCTGTATATGAATCAAAACAATGTGCTTTGCTATGATACACGTGTGGTTTACTGTGAATTTATAGAATACCTGAAAAACAACGTAGAAAGATATTGGCAATGTGGTAGCAAAACATGGCCTTTCATTTCTAACTATGTGCTTATTAGAGACACAACTTCCTAGCAGGACTTACTGTATTGTATTAAACTTGACTATGAATTAATGGGAACAACTGTGGTATTAGCTATTTGCAAATCTGAAGTATTGTGTGTGTGTATGTGAAATAAGTATTTATGTACCTGCTGGTTTCTTCAGACATCAAAAGAAAAGTTTCTAAAATTCACCTCTTCTGTTGATGTAATTTTCAAATGTTTAGATTATCATGTCTTTTTAGTTTCACTAAGGGTGTAATGTATTATTTGAATTATTAACAAATACTGTACTTTTCTTGTACTGGCAGATGTTCCGTTTAAAGTAAAGGAATTGTAATAACATTACTGGTGTAGCGATATATATATCGCTACACCAGTAATGTTATTATATATATATGTCGTATATATATGTATATATATGTGTGTGTGTATATATATATATATATATTCTATTTAATGGACAAGATATTGAGTGCCCATATCAGCAAAATGCAGTGTGTGTTTAGAGCTTCAGACAACACAGAATGTAGCCGGCTGTCTTGTTTTTGATCACAAATGAAAAAGTGAATGATTTTGTGCTAGTCTTGTGCTAATGAAACAAAGGTAATCTTGTGTGAAATTAGAGAATAAGTTAANAAAAGTGAATGATTTTGTGCTAGTCTTGTGCTAATGAAACAAAGGTAATCTTGTGTGAAATTAGAGAATAAGTTAACTTTTCCTGCTATTGTGCCACGCCATTGTTTTTCACAGCAATTTTAGTATGTGATTTTTAAGGAGTAATTAAATGTATATCACTTACTGAAGGACTTTTTGTGTTTTGTCTTAATTGTTTGCTTGCAGTTTTGTGTTTCTAGTGTCATTTGAATACCAGAGCACACAACACAAGCAGTCTTTCTCCTTCGCCAGACATGATGCTGAATTTGTTAATATTTTTATTACTCCATGACAGTGGTTGTGAGCTTTATTGTGGGGATCACGTTGTTTATGACTAACTACATTTTTTAGTGTTGTGCTAGAATTTTAATTTTAAAAAAAGTTGTATGTTTGTGAAGGGACATGCAGAAGATTGAAAGCCCCAGGCGTGGTCTTCTGCGTTTGCAACCGAGCATAACGTATTTATTATTTTGTGATAGCGATGAAGTTCTCATCACACATGTAACGTTTGTTAGTTCTATGCCCGTGCCATAACTGTGGTTAATGCTTCACCAATGTTTTGTACATTGTATGTAAAACTTTTAACTCTTAGAATTTGTATGTACCCTAGTTTCCTGGTGTGTGATATGGTGGAGATAGCAGTATTTGCCCATGGTTGTATCCCGAGTGCATTTTGTGCAGTTATCGTGTACAGTTCCTTGATTAAACTGAAACATGCTAATTATAAAGCATTTTTTATTCGGAAATTACCATACTTGCATTTCTTCTGATGTACAAGGGCTGTTTTTGTTTTTCAAATTTTTCAGATTTCCAGCATTGCCCCCATAAGAAAGAACCAGTGCATTAGCAGATGGGGTTTGTATGGGATCGCACATAAATTCCTATGGGGGAAGGGGGCTTGAAGTACAAGTCAAGCCTCTAAAATTGCAAGACAAATTACTTCAGTAAACCACTTTATAAGGTTGATGCTACTCGTTCCTTCTGATATACAGGTGATTTGTAGGGTTCAAGTTACCTCTCTGGCACAGACTAAAGGTGCCTTGGGTGTCTAGGGTTGAATGTTCGAGTAATGCTTCCTCTCCCTTTCTCTGCTCCATCTTTCTCTGTGGCTTTAAAAGCGATGCATTGTCAGGGGTAATTTGGAGGCTTATTTTACTCTCTTATCATGGTGGCTGTCATCCTCTGCAGTGGGGGAGAGGTAGGAGGTGTCACTATTCTTACCAAGGAAGAGATGGGTCTGCGACTGATGTCGTTTGCGATGTAGGTGGTATCTCAAGGCTATGGTCCCTCCTGTTTTAGTCCCTTTGAAAGAGGTGGGGTACAGTTATTACCAAAAGATTGGCCAAACCGAATTTCATTAATAAATACCCTTTATGGCTGTTGGTTATGTAACGTAGTTTTATTAGTTTGTAATGACGCAATATTCTTAATTTTTTGGGACACAGGTGTAAAATTCTTTCGTGTGTTCGGTTTCAAGTTTAAAGCTGCGGTGGCTTGTTTCCCGTGATAGTTTGTTATCCGGCAGACGTGTGCTATTGTAGCTTATCGGGTGGACGTTTGCTGTGTACGCTTTATCAGGAGTCTGGTTACAGTTTTGTTAAGCGTCAGCATTAATTATATACTTTCAGGCGACATCGACAAGTTTTAGTTCCTCAGGCGCAGTTTTATACGAGAAGTTCGTTTCTGTGGATGTTGACGGTGTCGACAGTTTTAGTTCCTACGACGCAGTGCCAGTAACGAGTGGAGAGTGTGCGTGGCCGTGTCCTTATCTCAGGAGAGGGGGCGAGAGGCAGAACAAAAGACGCGTCTGTCTGTCGCCCTTCAAGCAGTTTTAGTCAGTCGTCGGAAGGAGTTGCTTCAGAGTCAGTCGGCGGCGAGGGCAGTCGCCCTTCAGTTTCGTAATACAATGCTAGTCTAGGTTGCGTCGGGCAGGACGATAACCCCCACATCGGCAACTAGACTTTATTTTATTTCTCCGCCGGTGGGAGGTTGACACATTTTATATTTATTTCAATGCAAGTTTTGACACATTAATCATCTGTAAACGACTGTGGCAAAGGTCTGTACTTTTATATTTATCTGTGAGAGGTTCATACTCTGTATACCGGCAATTCGTATGTGAACTGTGAAANGGAAGGAGTTGCTTCAGAGTCAGTCGGCGGCGAGGGCAGTCGCCCTTCAGTTTCGTAATACAATGCTAGCCTAGGTTGCGTCGGGCAGGACGATAACCCCCACATCGGCAACTAGACTTTATTTTATTTCTCCGCCGGTGGGAGGTTGACACATTTTATATTTATTTCGATGCAAGTTTTGACACATTAATCATCTGTAAACGACTGTGGCGAAGGTCTGTACTTTTATATTTATCTGTGAGAGGTTCATACTCTGTATACCGGCAATTCGTATGTGAACTGTGAAACATTCAATAGTTAAATAAACACATATAACAAAATACTCTGGAACTTCTTTCTTAATTAATCGGCGTCACATTGTACTGAGTCTCGTGTTTCTACCTATGAGCTAGTTGTGGCAAAGTAATAGTCGGCAGTGAAAGCGCCCGAACGTTGTACAATGGCACCTAACTGTGGGGTTGCAATATTATAAATATGGCTTAACGAGCCACGGCCACATTACAAGTTGTAAAACAGACACGCAGCTGAGTCTGTACCCAGCAGGTTAGGGGCCTAAACCCACCGACAATCTTGATAATTAAGGAACGTCAGGTGTCGGACTCACAAATAAAGACGTCCCTTGAGCCACGAATGCCGGCACTTGGCTGATTGTGGCTCCGGAAGTAGGTTGAGGTTAGGTCAGTTGGGTCTCGGCATGGCGGTCGTAGCTAGTTGCTTCCTCCGGTGCTGGAACCCTTTGGCGGGTGGTGGTCTCAGTTGGTGTTTTCCTTTGGGGCTGGATCTCTTCGGTGATGTGGAGGTTTCTGCTGGCAACTTCCTTCGGCGCTTGCGCGGGGCTGGAGCGTGGACCCCAATAGGCGACCTCACCCTTGTTGCCAGAATCAACTGACATTAGGATGGCGGGTTGCTGCATATATCTTTGCATCGAGCTTTACATGCCCCACCACGAGCACTGAGTGCAACCCCTTTCTTACTCCACCGCTGCGTGGCCACAAATGCTTGCTGTCGGGCGTCGTAGGGCTACTAGGTTGCTGCGGGTTGCATCGCCGCCCGCTCAGATGCGGAACACACTGACTCTTGTCTATTCTCTCATCGGAAGTGCTGGTTTGTGATGGTGGCAGCATGACAGCAGCGCTTTATAATAAAAGCACTATGCGGCACGCGTTCATTATCCTCCATCAGTGCTAAGCTGACACACTTGTCATCGTGTCTGCTTTCACTTGCTCCTCTTCTGCAGTTTTCTCTGTGCACGTCGCATGCTTGCTTCTATCGCGGTACTCCTGTGCATGCTGCACGGCCAGCTGGCGCTAATCTCCTCTTCCTGTCAGGGCTAACTGTGGTCACTTGCTTAAGGTCGCGCACCCAAAACCTATTTATTCAAGCATGCCGGGCCTGCTACGAATGGGATCATACCCCTCGGCTCTATGGAAACAAATATTACGCTGAAGGTGTGGTGATTACAATGTACATTTTTCAATAAAACATAGCAGGCCGTACAAACACTTTGGGATAGAAGTCAAAACTTAAAAGTCTACAGTGCGGTTAAAAACTTCATTAACTCAGTTCGTAGCATTTGGGGTCGGCTTTGTGCTAGACGGATTGTCATATGGCCTAATTCTGCTGTGGACAGTATGTTACTGGACAAGTTTAACCTCATTTGAGAACTATATGTTGGTATGCTACACTAGTTTACACATCATCTTAACTCGCTAGGCTGGGTAATAAAGTCGTCTCGGGCTCACTTACATCATTATGTACATACTTAAACCCTTGTAACAATATTTGTCCTAAGTGATCTATCCAGACCACAGTAATTATAAATTTGCCATGTCTTCTCTGCTTCTGCCGTCCTGGTAAAGTGGAAGCTTTCTTGAAAACAGAACAGGTTTGTGTGGCGGACGGCCGGTAATTGGCAAGCTGCCTGACAGCAGTTACGTGTAGTGACATGGGTTTCTATTTACGGTTACGGGTGGCGCACAGGCCGTTCAAAGGAAAAACGCTCCTATCTTACTGGACTGGAAACACTTCACAAGTTCAAAAATTATTTCAGGCAGTCTTTGCCGTTCACACGAGCGGTCTTGCAATGAGCAGAAGAGCAGAAAGAAAGATCATCACACTGGCAACAAAATATATATACAATTCGGCTGATTGATTATAGAGTTTACTAAAATTAACAGGTGGTAAGGCGTGAGCCTTGTGCAAAGCTAGGTGAGGTCTCTTTCCTGGTCTGCATTGCACACTCAAGCTCTTTGTTAACATGTTTACCAGCATCGGGCCGTCGAGGCACTAAGATGTCCGGCTCTTTATGCTAGTGACGGGATCCTCATTGCACATATGGTCGGTGTCAGGCCGGGCTCCTTGTCACTGTTCTCTCAGCAGGCTACATGAGGCAAAACAGACTTCCTTCATGCCACACAGAGTCTGTCATTGGGTCGGCCACTGGAATTGGCGTGGTCTGTGCCGGGAACATTATCGGTAGAAGCCAAGCCGATCTCGGTCTCGGCAGTTAAGCCAAGGCTGGTTTCACCTGCCCTTGTTCATCTCCATCGTGTGCTTAGGGAGTGCTTCGTCCCGCACTGGGACCTAGACCTTTTGCAGGGGGAAGGTGTTGGTGTTGTCTCATACGCGTTGCTCGTTTCCTTCCACACACTGCCTCTTATGATCCATCGCTTGCAGTTTCCACTCGCTTCCTTGCTCTCCCCTTCTCACTTGTGGCCTGTCGTCCTCTCGCTCTCACTTTTTCGCTCGCTTGCACTTGCTCTCTTGCGTGCTCCTCGCTCATATCCATTTCTCTCGCTCGCTTGCACCTACTCTTTCGCTCCCCCCTTCTCGCTCGCTGCGCCTCCTTTCTCGCTCACCCCTTCTCACTCGCTTGCACCTCCTCTCTCGCTCTCCTCTTCTCGCTCGCACTTTCGGGTTGTCTGTAAGGTGGCCTTAACTGGGGCCCGTGGTACTGTTTCCAGCCGGCGTGGTTGTTTGGGTGTCCTCGGGACTTGAACTGAGGTAGGGCACCATTGAGATAAAGGCACTNCTCGCTTGCACTTGCTCTCTTGCGTGCTCCTCGCTCATATCCATTTCTCTCGCTCGCTTGCTCCTACTCTTTCGCTCCCCCCTTCTCGCTGGCTGCGCCTCCTTTCTCGCTCACCCCTTCTCACTCGCTTGCACCTCCTCTCTCGCTCTCCCCTTCTCGCTCGCACTTTCGGGTTGTCTGTAAGATGGCCTTAACTGGGGCCCGTGGTACCGTTTCCAGCCGGCGTGGTTGTTTGGGTGTCCTCGGGACTTGAACTGAGGTAGGGCACCATTGAGATAAAGGCACTGGTGGCTGTGTGGCTTTATCTCTTTTGTCCTCTGTCTCCATGTTATTGTCCACCATCCGGTGGTCTAGTGGCATACTGCGGGTTTCCTCTGGGTCATCCGTCGCTGACAGAGGTGCTACTGGAATACTCTGGGGTTTCAATAACTATCTGGTGGACATCGGGGTGCCCCTAAGTTGTCAGTTTGCAGCTTTGTTGATCCCTATCGTGGGGCAAAATCCCTACTTCTCCTCCTTCAGCGGGTGGTGTATGGGGGTATGATTCGTTAGGCTGTTCCTCCTATGGTTCAGATTCCGGGTATTCATCTTCGCCGTCGAACCTGCAGTCATATGGGGGTCCGTTTCTGACAGCCCTTTTCCTTTCTTTGGGGTCGTGGATGTGAGGTTCAGGTATTGGTCGTATCTGGTTCCTTGTCACCTTCCGGATTTTTCCCATCTCGTCCTCCGCCCAATAGACGTTTCCTTGTAGAGTTACTACTACCTACGGCCCTTCCCATTTAGGCGGAAATTCCCGCACAGAATTTGTTACTGGCTCGGTTTAATAATATGTGACTACCATCGGGTAAGTGGCGTTCGATGGCCGCTTGTTCTGGGTACTTGCGCTGGCTATAATGTTGTTGGTTTCTTCGAGCCGCCCCTGTTCTCTGGATCGCCGCTCTTCTTATTTCTTCGGGGCCGGGAAGTTCTGCAGGTTTGGTTTCCCATTGCCACTCCCCGAGTCGTCGTTGCAATGTATACAGATTTTAGGTAGCTGTGCATCCCATTGTGTATGATTGATGCCCATTTTTATGCACATGCTCATTTCGAGGCATTGGTTCCGGCGTTCTGTAGGGTTGGCCTGTGGGTGGTAGACTGGAGTCGTTTAACTTTCAGCCCCTCCCTCCCCCCACATTTAGTATGCTTTCGTCCACCTTACACCTGTCAACTGAGCTCCATTTTCGGTTAACATACATTTTGGGAAGACCTCTCGCTCAATCTGTTAGATAATCGTGGTTGCTTCCTAATTGGGCGACGGGAAAGCTTCTGACCATCGAGAAAACTGGTCCGTCACTACCAGGAGGTATCTCTTTCCTTGGTGGATGCATGAATAGGGGTCCATGATATCTTCGGCATTGGGTAGGCTTTGTTTTCACAAGTCCGGCATTGGGCGATGTATTATCTGACATCTCAGCTGATTGCTTCTCATGTGTACCTGCTGGTCAGGGCCCTTAAAGTTTCATGGAATCCAGGATGTCCTCTGTGGTGTCGTTCACAAATACTGGTTCGTAGCTCGTGCGGGACCCAGGTTTCCCACTGGCCTGTCCGCCTGTGTGATCTCGCCGAATTTATGCCATCTTTTACCTCGTACCAGTCAAAATGTTTCCTAAGTAATTCCCGTAGCTCAGGCCGGCTTGCTGTTAGTCTCGTAACAGAGCCTTGTTTTCGTGGAACTTGACTAGTTGTAGCTATTTGGTCGTGATAGTTTAGGGGGCAGCATTCGCTCCCATTCGTCATCTCTCTCTTTGCTGGGAGTCAGCGGGATAATGCATCTGGCAACTCGTTGGTCGAGTCAGGACAATGCTCGATCGTGAATGAATATTCCATTCGAAATAAGGCCAACATACCAAATTTTGCCTTTTCAGTACTCATGATTTTTAGCCATATATGGGCTTATTGTTGGTTCAGAGGATGAATAGTTGGCCATATATGTAATGGTCATATTTGTGGTTAGCCCAAATAACCACCAGGCACTCCTGCTCAATACTATGGTAGTGGCGTTCGGTCTCGTTTAGCATGGTGCTGGCATATGCTATAATCCGCCGTTGATCTGTGAATGCTCCTGGTACAGGACCGCTCCTATTTCGGTTCCAGTTGCATTGGTCCACAGGATCAGGGGAAATTCTGTCAGAGGCTGGTAGAGCATGAGTAGGTTGCAATAACTCACCTTCAATTTGAGGAACGCTTCCTCGTGTCGGTCGGTCCACTTTCAGCAAGTGGTTTTGGGTAGGAGTTCGTTGAAGGGGGCCACAAGGATGGTGATGTCTTCTACGAAATCTCGGAGCCAATTGCAGAGCCCCAGGAATCTCTTCAATTGTCTTCGGTTGGTACTCCAGCCTCCTTAATTTCTCGCACTTTCACTCGCATCGGATAATTCCCATTAGGGGTAATTATATGTTCTAAGTATTCTATCAGGTTTTTACCCGAAGTGGCAATTCTCTAATCGGTAGGTGATTCCATGAAGTTTAAATCGTTCCATAACTTTTCGCAAGTGTACCTGATGTTCCTTCCATGCTCGGGAATATACGATCACATCGTCCAAATAAGCCAGTCAAAACTTGCTGCTAATGCCTGTGAAAACCACGGCTGACATCAACCGCCCGAAGTTGACAAGTGCGTTTTTCAACCCGAAGTGCATTATGTGGAACTGCAGCATTTCACCTCCTGGGGTGGTAAACACTGTGTATTTCCTGGGCCTCTGGGGAATCGAGATTTTAAGTACCCACTGTGCATTTCTAAAGTGGAGAATATACGAGCGTCTATTAGGTTGTGGAGCATATTAGCCGTCTATAGTTGGATCGCTATCGGGTACGTGATATCATTCAAGGACCGGCAGTAGACACAAAAGCGGAACTCCCCAACCTTCTTCGGCAAAAGCACTACTCTGGAATTATACGGTGAGTCGGTCGGCTCCACTATTTCTTGAGCTTTCATCTTGGCTACCTGGTCTAATTTTATCTAGCTGCGGTAGGCTGACACATGACATGAACCACACATTCATGTGTGCCTTCGTGACCACTTGTACCTCTGCATTCACTTACATCACCTAGCCGACACCGAGCCGAAGTGAGCACTCGGCCACGAGTACCTCAGTATGGGTAGGCGAGAATGGAATACACCTACCTCGTCGTCATATACTACATGACTCAAGTGATCGTATTGCTTTATTTACCTCAATGGGTAACTCTTGGGGGCAAATAACAAGCGGCCCAACACGGTGTGCCCGCGAAAGCCACAGCCATCAGGCGCCTTGGCATTTGGAAGTAATATCGGTGCAGCTCGCGCAGCAATGCCCGGTGCCCTTCCCACCTGCGTGACATCAACTGATATCATTGCTATGTGATCCCGAGTGCTGTTAAACCATGAGGAATAAAATCCGGAAGCAAAACAAAGTGTCAAAAATGACATAGCCAAATAAATTAAATTCATTTCTTTATTAAAACCTTCAACAAGTGTAGCTACCTACACCCCTTTTCAGCGATTGACTCGTCCAGCCCACACAAGCTGAAACACTTGCATTCACCCATCTTCGAAAAAAATTGGAAACTGAAATAGACTTGCAAAACTTATCGGAAACTGAAATACTTTTTCTGTTTACCGTAATTACAGTCAAATATAGCATGTCAATTACGTTCAATGTTTAAAAAGGTAATTATGTATTTTCTTCACAGCAGACTGCCCATCAAGGCCTTGCAGTTTTTACTTCATGTTTCTAGTGCAGTGACATCCTCAGTGATATCACAGCCACAAACATAATTAACACTTAATTAATCATGGGAATGTCACCAACATGTTGTTCACCATGTAATTGAGTTTGTGGCATATTAATTAATATTAACCCGGCGTTGGTCGCGCCCCTCCGCGAGATACCATTGCTCGCCCGTGAGCATTTCCCTCACATCTCAGTTTTAGTCATTTCTATTAGTTATAATCTGCATTATTTACGTTTTTTTTAAATTTTTGTTTATTTAAAACAAATACATCAATAAATCATTCACCCATTTAATGTATTTTATTGAATACAATTTTGAAATTATCTACTCCTCCTTTTGTCAAATTATAAAAGGAAATAACTTCTGGTTTTTGCCTATCTCCTGTTCCTTCATCAATATTCCTTCCATAGTGGAAGTTTGACGGCAAAAGCACAGTGTTGTTGACTTATGGCTTATATGTGACAAGAAGCCCGTCCTTCTGGTAACCAAAAAGGCTACTGTTTACTGGCCTCTTCTTTGTATTTATGAACTCGGAGGGTATTTCCCTCTTATTTGTTCTTAGAGTCCTTACAATAGTTGTCCTCAATTCCAAAAATTTATTTTCTAAGGAGATTGACATAAAGTAGTTATCCATTTTAACATTACGCCCATTATTGGAAATCGGCTCAACTAATCGTAACACAACACTATTATTCAAGGCATATGGCCCAGAAGGTTGTTGGCCACAATAAATTTCCAAATTAGTCGTATAAAATCCCAGGGCGTCGACCAAGGCGTACATTTTTATTCCATATTTGGCTGGTTTATTAGGTATGTACATGCAAAATTTGCAACGTCCCCTAAAAAATAGGTCTATCAGATTCGTTTTCAAGGTCATGATGTGGAATTACTTCATTTCAATTTGAGCATTGGAAAATTTGACCTCCAGTACTGCTTTGTCCACCCTCAAGTAGCCATGAATAACGATCTAAAACTGAAAAATCCCACTTTATTCAAACATATGACCTAAAATTTACCTACGAACCCTAAAAGAAAAAAATGTACTTATAGTCATTCCTTTCTTCAGGCAAATTCCTCAAAAGTTGTAACATTTTCGCTGCACGACTCATTTTTCAGCAAAAAAACTAACTCGCACTTTACTCCTACAATCACAGCGAAGGGTTAAAGAATACTGGCAAATATGGGAGACAACTAGGCGAAGGGAGGCAGGCCTGTACATGCCTCGTCCTGTCGGACGGCTGGCCGGCGCCAGTGATGCGAGTGGTCGCGCCGTGAGCATTTCCCTCACACTCCCACTTTTGTGTACAAAATAATTTTTATGTTGGGGACATGGAAATATTTTTTTCAAATAATAATTTATTTAATCGTATTTATAAATAAAGAACAAATAGAACAAATATCAGAGGGAAATAAAAAAAAATTACTTCCAATACACACTTTTTGCGGGAAGTGTAAAGGAAATGCTCACTGCGCGACAAATACCGGGTTAAGAAGGTTCAAGTTATTTTTCACGTAAGTTTTGGCACCGGTTTCGGCCACCATTAGCAGAAGCTGATGCCACGATTTTAGTCTGACTTGAGTACTCGGCCCAGCCTGCAGCATGGAATTTTAGCACTACGCGCAACCCCTCAGCACGTTCATGTTAGGCTGCAATCACTCTCAATTCAATAGCATTTTAACGTAACCGGAACCTTTTGCTTAATTCGTGCCAAGGGGACGACCGTCAGTCTTTCTGTCATATTTAACAGGACTTAATGTGTACCGCATAACTGCATCTAATTTTCATGGTTTAGACACTTATTGAACAGCAATGGTCACCGGCATAACACAGTNGTGTACCGCATAACTGCATCTAATTTTCATGGTTTAGACACTTATTGAACAGCAATGGTCACCGGCATAACACAGTGCCGGATCCGCATAAACTTATCACATATCAGTGTATGTTTATATGTATCAAATAAGTAAGTAAACATCTTGAATAACCACGAGTGTTTTATTTACTTTACCCCTTGGAGTACTTCGGGCGTTGCACCCTATTGCAGCAATAACAAGTGTAAGAAAGGCATGCGAGTTGGCCTACAACCTCGCCAACATAAAGAGTGAAGCCACTAGGTATGTGAAATTATTGGTAAGTCCATCATTCATAAGCACCACAGATCGACAGAGGTCTCCAGAGTCCCAAAGGCCGTCGACTGCACGACCCTCACTAACTCATGATCACTGAGTATTGGCACCAGGAAATTTCACCAATTTTCGCCTTAACCTGGCAAATCGGGGAAGGCAGGAACCTACATCAACATCCCTGGAACCCTAAATGTCACTCGTTGCCTAGTTGGCAGTATATGGAATGATGATCTGTTAAGCACATTTCATGCTGGATGTCGGTGGTCTGATTTAGTCTGCNCCTAGTTGGCAGTATATGGAATGATGATCTGTTAAGCACATTTCATGCTGGATGTCGGTGGTCTGATTTAGTCTGCTGGTATGGC
The DNA here is from genome assembly GCA_002778355.1 of Clitarchus hookeri. Taxonomy (NCBI): domain Eukaryota; kingdom Metazoa; phylum Arthropoda; class Insecta; order Phasmatodea; family Phasmatidae; genus Clitarchus; species Clitarchus hookeri. Next base: position 73,150 of record NQII01005086.1, on the reverse strand, counting down.
CACATGGGTGTTGAGAATCTGTCTGTCCTAACCTGGTCGGCTCCTAGTTGGTGGTTCACCTCCTCATTGCAGATTTCTTGTTGTATTTGTGAGTTTGTTGGGGCTTCCCATTTTATGGTATTTCTATCCTGCTTGCGTAAATATAATCGCTGTTTTCCACAGTCGATTATACAGCTTTGGTTTGTTAGCCATGGTTGTCCGAGGATAACATCTTCCCCTAAATGCAGGGCGCAAANCCTAGTTGGCAGTATATGGAATGATGATCTGTTAAGCACATTTCATGCTGGATGTCGGTGGTCTGATTTAGTCTGCCGGTATGCTCGAATATGGCCACATGGGTGTTGAGAATCTGTCTGTCCTAACCTGGTCGGCTCCTAGTTGGTGGTTCACCTCCTCATTGCAGATTTCTTGTTGTATTTGTGAGTTTGTTGGGGCTTCCCCTTTTATGGTATTTCTATCCTGCTTGCGTAAATATAATCGCTGTTTTCCATAGTCGATTATACAGCTTTGGTTTGTTAGCCATGGTTGTCCGAGGATAACATCTTCCCCTAAATGCAGGGCGCAAANTAGTCGATTATACAGCTTTGGTTTGTTAGCCATGGTTGTCCGAGGATAACATCTTCCCCTAAATGCAGGGCGCAAAATAATTCAATTTCTACTGTTTCTATACTCGTGGACACTGACAATGTGGCAATTCCTTCTATGGCCAGGCGTGACTCATACTGGGCTATTTAGATTATTCGAGAGCTTTCATTTATCCGGGTTTTCTGTTCTGGTNTATGGCCAGGCGTGACTCATACTGGGCTATTTAGATTATTCGAGAGCTTTCATTTATCCGGGTTTTCTGTTCTGGTTTTACCAGCTGGCTTTGAATGTAATTTGCACTTGTGGCTGTGTCCAGAATGACCCTAATATGGTTGTTGTTGATTCAGACCTCGATCCGAGGGGCGTGTGCTCCAGGTCTCAGATATCTTCAGGTTTGGATTCGTGCCACCCTATAACTTATGCCAGGGCGACTCGATGTCCCGGTGGTGGCATTTCNTGATATCTTCAGGTTTGGATTCGTGCCACCCTATAACTTATGCCAGGGCGACTCGATGTCCCGGTGGTGGCATTTCCCAGTTCCTGCTTCTCGTTGTTCTGGTGGCTCCCCTTCCGTGTCGTAAGGAGGGCAACTGGGTCGGCAATAGCCTGGTCCTTGATGGCTTTTACTTGATATGTAGGGGGTACCAGGGATGTTGATGTAGGTTCCTGCCTTACCTGGTTTGCCAGATTAAGGCGAAAACTGGTGAGATTGCCCGGCGAAAATGTCTGATCAAATTAATTTTCCTGGTTGGGAAATGTGAAATCCGCAAGAAAACCTGCCGACCAGCGGCATCGCCCGCCACGATTCCTCCATGCGAAAATCCAGGAACTACCCCCAACCCCCCAGAATCTAACCCAGCAGTTCACCTAGGTGGAAGGCGAGTAGTCTGACCACTACACCACCATGGACCCTGTAGTCTGACAAACCAACTTTGTAAGTGCTTCCAGTTATCAGAAAACTGTCTTCTCATTCCATTGATTTTTCACTTCCTGCAAAGGGGTTTGTAGTTAGACTACTAGTCTCCTGCCAAGGGGCTGTGGCAATGTAGTGGTTTGACTATTTGCCAACAACTAAGGTGAACCAGGTTCGATTCCTGGCGAGGTTGCTCCCGGGTTTTTGCATGTGGGAATTGTGTTGGACGATGCCGCTAGTGGGTGGGTTTTCTCGGGGATTTCCCGTTTCCCCCTGCCCTTTCCTTCTGGCACTGCCCCATACTCACCTCACTTCACCCTCATTGGCTCTCAAGATCTCGATGTTAAGAGCTGCCCAAATCTCTTCACTCACTCATTGCCACCTGCCAGTCCACATCAAGGTAGTTTGTGGGAGGCTGCAGTGAAATCAGCAAAACACTGATCACCATCTGTGTTGAGTTACTGGGAACAGGTATAAACTCTTGAAGAATAAATGCAATCTTTGCACAAGTTAAGGCTGTTTTAAACTTGAGACCACTAATCCCATGTTGTCCAATCCTAGTGATGATCTGCTCTAACTCCTGGTCATATTTTGATTGGAGCACAACTTGTAGTTTTACCAGAACCACAAGAAATGGAAAATGGTGTGTACTCTTGCAATAAATTTCTGGAGAAGGTGGTAAACGTAGTACCTCCAGCAACTAGTCTACAGGGAAGTGGTATTACCCAACAGCCCGACACAATGTGGGGTACCTCGTCCGAGTTGGAGAAGATTGTGTACCACCTCTAGGACGGTGCTTGTGACCGAAGCCCACTTCAGGAAAAATGATGGTGCAAGGGCGGCAGACATAACCACCGAAAAGGAGAGCTGTGCTGCCTAGTGCACAAATTGTACAGCATAGTGATTAAAAAATCTCCGTACCCTTAATTTTTGAAATTAAAAAAATTTCTTTTGCAGTGTTAGGAACAAAGGCAGAAGCTTTGATGATCAGGAGCAGAGAAGGAAACTGAGATGTACCTAGGAACCATTCAGACAATCACCTGGATTAATTTTGGATAAATCATGGCACATGGCAATACATAATCAGGATGGTCAACTTAGGAATCAAAACCAAGTCCTCATGAATGTGAGTCCAGTATTTTGCTGCTAACTTCACTCAGTCCTCCTTTCAAATTGCCAGTTTCCATTTTCAATAGAAATATTGCTTGAAATGTGTTCAAAACTATGCAGTGAAATTTTTGTGCATTAATAAAAATTTATTCAAATTTTTAACATTTGTGAACACAAACTTTAAAACAAACACAACTTTGAGTGAAAAAACATATTGCAAATGAAATATGTCACTTTGCTGGTGTGCTGCCAAACATTTCAATCAAAAACCATACTTCAGGAAGCAAGCACTATGCCAAGAGCTCTCTAAAACAGTTATGTTTACGTGTATTGAAACTTACATCCCACATCAACCGGCTATCGATACTACGGCAGCCAATAGTTTTACAAAGTATAGATGCCGGTCAAGCAGAAGACAAATTTAGTGAGCACAGGTTACTGTAACTTCGTACTGGTTCCAGTGTGCAATCATTTCCTAATAATATACATAGTGAAATCTGTTTTGTATTCGCTACTTTCATATTTCACTGCAGCTGGCTTGAGAGCACAACTTATAATCAACTGCGCATACCAGTTATCTCGTTGAAGCTACATTGCATTTCAAATGCACTCAATCACCATCGTGGCTACTCATTTTAGTGGATAAGTTAATGCTTGTTGCATTCATTTCTNTCATTTTAGTGGATAAGTTAATGCTTGTTGCATTCATTTCTGAAATTTGGCAAAAATTTCTTTAGCTAATGCAATAAAATGTAAAAACAATAAGCAAAAAAACTGAACTTACTATAAAAATATTTATTTTATTGAATTATAAAAGTTTACAATCCACAGACATGCACAAATGTATTTCCCAAAAATATTGGGGGAAAAGTGAGTGAAAAGATTTGGGTGGCTCTTAACAACGAGGACTTGAGAACCAATTATTGGGAGAAAAATTTTTCAGTCTGACAAAAAATTGCTCTGAATTTCCAAAGTTCCANGAGGACTTGAGAACCAATTATTGGGAGAAAAATTTTTCAGTCTGACAAAAAATTGCTCTGAATTTCCAAAGTTCCAGATCCTACAAACCCTTAATTTTTTGTGCTCCAAGAGTAATGGCTGCATTGGCCACCATTTTATTCGACATTGGTCAACAATCTTGTGGGGATAACAGGGGAAATCCGTCAACATTTTACTCTGCACAAAATTGAAAATGAGGTAAAAATATAATACAGACACCTATACAGAATCACATTTCAGTTCTTCTTCCTAGGAGGAGGATTAGGTTAGTTTCTTACAAATGCACGCTATACATACAAACTCACTAGGTATATCAATAAATCATTTATTTATTACACTTCACGCAGTACAACTGTACAGCTTGCAGTCAATACAAGTCCAGTACAACTCAGTGAAATAACCAACACTACAAATACATCACTGCTTATTTACCTCAGTAAGTTTACTTTGGTACAGTGGAGATTTTGTATAAAAACAACTGCAGCTGCTTATGTACAATATAATTCTGTTTTTATGCAAGATTTTACAGCAGTTACAAAACTGGGTTGTATTTGTAAATTTCACAATATTTGCGTGTACAAAACCCCCTCATAAATAATTAATTGGAGACTAACAAACAATTTTGTTTCAAGTGGTATGTCTTGAAACGGATTCCAGCAACCAAATAACAAAAGTGAGCTACTTAACACAACTGCTCATTACCAAGGAGGCTATTTAAAATATTGTATTTTATTGTGAGAAAATTATTTCCAAAAGCAACAGAAACTAGGATTGTAAATATGATTGGCTAGTCAATCACAATTAACGTGCTATTGACTTCTGGAGGTGAAAAAAAAAATATATTTGTTGCATCAGCAACATTTACAAAGTTTTGCTTTTTCCATAAATAAAATAAATAAATTGAATAAACATACAATCGTAGATTTACAATGCTGTAGTTGAACTATGTACTAAGGTAACTACTGTTTATCATTTATTAAATAATATTTTAGAATTTTTGGTTATAACAAAAGTTTAAATATAATATTAACACACGCATGCAAATGAACACAAATGTGCAATGTGAGCAACATCTATTTGATAAAAATTATTTTTATTATTTCCACATGCAAACATTTTTCTGTACCACGAGATAATATTTATGCAAAGAGTTTTTTAGTGATGCAATGTCTCCAAACATCTTGGGAATTGGCAGAACACCTGGTGTTCTGAATAAAGTGTCCTGCCAGATGGTCCAACAAAAGTTTGACAATGCTGGCAAGATCACACAAGAATACAAAATAACATACAAGTTGACAAGTTGAATCCAATACAGTTTTAGAAATGTTAGTATTTATTATGAATGGTCATGTGATGAGTAAGCATTATGGGATTACCAAAGTAGAAATAAACTGCTTTTGGTGAAACCACTAACACACTCCACACACTTTATTTTTGTGTAAAATGTGTTATAGTATCAATTGTACATTACATGCCAAAAACTTTAATGTGTTTATGTACAGCACTACAGTCATTCATATTCAAGGAGAGAGGAATTTATTTTCTCAAAATGCACTTCAATAAAAGTTCACAAATGTAAGTTGGTACAAACATATTTCTCAACACCTATTTTTGAAATTTACATCCTAAAAGTAAATGATAGATTTAGTTTAAATAATGGATTCGTTTCAATATCTATTAGTAGCAGAGATACGTGATTTTTTTCAAACTTATGATTAAGAAAACTGAATTTATTGTGCATGGTCTAGAACTCTTATTTGAAATGTGTTTCAAGCAACAAACAAACCTGCACTCATAATTCATTCTGCACTTTCCTAATACAGCACGTCAACACTCCACCTTTCCCTGTGAATTTACAGGTGAAATCATAACAAAGTACTATCAGAAATATTTGCATTCAAAGCTTTTTAAGGGACAACACAANCCAAAAGCAACAGAAACTAGGATTGTAAATATGATTGGCTAGTCAATCACAATTAACGTGCTATTGACTTCTGGAGTTGAAAAAAAAAAATATTTGTTGCATCAGCAACATTTACAAAGTTTTGCTTTTTCCATAAATAAAATAAATAAATTGAATAAACATACAATCGTAGATTTACAATGCCGTAGGTGTAACGTGTAATACAATTTTGAACTATGTACTAAGGTAACTACTGTTTATTATTAATTAAATAATATTTTAGAATTTTTGGTTATAACAAAAGTTTAAATATAATATTAACACACGCATGCAAATGAACACAGATGCGCAATGTGAGCAACATCTATTTGATAAAAATTATTTTTATTATTTCCACATGCAAACATTTTTCTGTACCACGAGATAATATTTATGCAAAGAGTTTTTTAGTGATGCAATGTCTCCAAACATCTTGGGAATTGGCAGAACACCTGGTGTTCTGAATAAAGTGTCCTGCCAGATGGTCCAACAAAAGTTTGACAATGCTGGCAAGATCACACAAGAATACAAAATAACATACAAGTTGACAAGTTGAATCCAATACAGTTTTAGAAATGTTAGTATTTATTATGAATGGTCATGTGATGAGTAAGCATTATGGGATTACCAAAGTAGAAATAAACTGCTTTTGGTGAAATCACTAACACACTCCACACACTTTATTTTTGTGTAAAATGTGTTATAGTATCAATTGTACATTACATGCCAAAAACTTTAATGTGTTTATGTACAGCACTACAGTCATTCATATTCAAGGAGAGAGGAATTTATTTTCTCAAAATGCACTTAAATAAAAGTTCACAAATGTAAGTTGGTACAAACATATTTCTCAACACCTATTTTTGAAATTTACATCCTAAAAGTAAATGATAGATTTAGTTTAAATAATGGATTCGTTTCAATATCTGTTACTAGCAGAGATAGGTGATTTTTTCAAACTTATGATTAAGAAAACTGAATTTATCGTGCATGGTCTAGAACTCTTATTTGAAATGTGTTTCAAGCAACAAACAAACCTGCACTCATAATTCATTCTGCACTTTCCTAATACAGCACGTCAACACTCCACCTTTCCCTGAAATTGAATTTACAGGTGAAATCATAACAAAGTACTATCAGAAATATTTGCATTCAAAGCTTTTTAAGGGACAACACAATATTGTGCCCCCCCCTCCCCTCAAAATATTGACACAGATTGGGAAAATGAATATACGGTAGGTATGCTTGGCGACAGTGTACATGTACAAATTTCTGGCAGTCATGTGCACAAACTAAGCAAACAACATGGGTTCCCACAATACACTCTCTGGTGCCACTTACTCAATGACTGTCTGAGAGAGTATATTTGCACCATTTGGAACCAAGCGATGGCCGTCACACTGAATCTTACAACATCCTCAGAAAGTCACTTATTTTTCACAGGAAATGTGATCATATTGGGGCACACAAAATAATCTACAGATTTGTTTTAGCCTGTTCAGCAAGAAACAAAATTGTATAAAGAACTGTGCACGCGTATACACAGAAATTAATTATCAATATCCCAGTGGGTATATTATTTAAATGCTTTTACTCGGTGTATCATAATTTAAAAGTAAAAAGAAGGTTTCACATAACTTTATGTAAACAGTGGAATTAATGGTAAACTACGTGTAAAATTATTAAATTTAACAAGCATTTGGTAGCAGTTATTTTCCCAAGTGTTATTGCTTCACAAAACCCTTTGGACTGAAAAGTTTGCCTTTGTTTGAAGAACCACTACATATCATGAGTGGAAAAATAAATGTAAGACATTCAGGAACTATGTAATCATTACATCAGACAATAGTAAAACTTGCCTTACATTAACATAATGCCACAAAAATCAAACACAGTGAAACTTTCAAACGTTGAGGTTTTACAGGTATTATATTTGTCTTTGGTTTCACATTATTTGGTTGTGGTGACAATTAATTAAGATAATTTTCTAATCAAGATTTAATATGTGATTTAAGCAAAGTGCAATGTAATTTAGGTTATATCACAAGTTTATTGATGTAGAGGTAATTTAGAGGTTATGACTATTGTTAGTATTAATTTTGTCCTTAGAGGGTATCAAGTATTGCATTGTTTAGTTTTCAGATAGAGGTTTAGAGGTCCTTGGAGGATAGTAACAATTGAAATTTGTAAATCACGTGAAATTAAAGAAAAGTGTCCGAATTGGCTTTTGTCTCACCATTTCTGATTGGATAAGTAGTGTTGTATGGTCAAACGACAGCCAATCAGAGTGCAAGTAACAACAGAAGTGATGTTGAAGTTAAAATCGCGATGAAAGAAATGTAGTCACCAACGCTGGGAACAGACACATGTGGATAATAAAGAAGAAAAATTTGATAAAAATAGTTAATAATATGTTTGCTTGAAGATTACAATTGCTGCAAAATATTTTAAAGTTTAAGTAATAATGATGTAAAATGAGTGAGCTCTAATTTTTTGTTTTGAGAAGGTGAAAGAATCATGTGTTTAATTTGTTGGAGAACGAGTCAATAAAAAAAGAGAACAGAATTTCGGCCATCTAATTCTACTGAAATGTTACAACTTCACCATAACGAGTATGGCCTATAACTAGACGNCAGAATTTCGGCCATCTAATTCTACTGAAATGTTACAACTTCACCATAACGAGTATGGCCTATAACTAGACGTTCGGTTTAACAATAATTTTTAAATGCACCGACATCCCATATACAAAAAACAAGGTTAAAATATTTGTTTACAACAAGTANATTTAACAATAATTTTTAAATGCACCGACATCCCATATACAAAAAACAAGGTTAAAATATTTGTTTACAACAAGTATTCTTCAGCTATATCTCTCGCTGTAACGATATGATAGTAGCGCTAACAATCAATATCTTGCACTCGTGGCGCCGTGTTTTTCTCAAGCTTTGTACGTTGACGCAATTCAAACAATCAATTTTTGTTCACGTTTGTGGTTTCAATTTGGCAGAAGATCATAGAATATATGCTCACAAGTTTGGTCAAGAACGCCATTTTATGGATAATTTCGCTGCTGTAAGTTGCCCAAATTCTTTCGTCCAGATGTGACTAGACACACCAAAACAATCTATGATGAACGATACAAACTGAAGCAGTTTCCATTTTAGGTTATCTTGCAGATTTTGGTTAGGCAAGTAGTTTTTTAGTTTACTGTAGCTGGATGTTTTAATTTTTGCAATGGCGAGCGGGAGTGGCGAAAAATAATGCCCGTCCAAATTTACGATTAAGACACAGGCCATGCCTTGCTATCAGCCTGCATCACCTGCCCAGCCCCATTCGTTGCCACTGGTACTTATTGTTTTCTGGTCTGGATGGTTTCTTCATTAATACAATGTTTTTAACATTCCCTGAAATAATGTTTTCACTTTTCCGTGAATCATATATTATATAGTAAAACCCTGTTAAGAAGTTCCCACTTAAGAAGATTTCCTGCTTAATACGCTTACATAATTTTCACCTGGTCTATAAACACGCAAGTAATTTGTCCCTTTTAAAAAATTTTCCTGGTTAAAAAACTCAAATTTTTCAGTCCCTTCAGAAATGCATTAAGAGAGTTTTACTGTAAACGGTTCNAATTTTCCTGGTTAAAAAACTCAAATTTTTCAGTCCCTTCAGAAATGCATTAAGAGAGTTTTACTGTAAACGGTTCATTTCTGGTCACCAAACCTTTCATATTTAGAGCTACAGCTATAACTAAAGCACTGGTTTGGTTAATATTTATATAGTATTTGCTGTATCTACTTACTTTATTGACTATGTAGATTAGCTACCATGAAATGGTTGTACACTGAATATTACGGTGTATTAGTGATCTTTCCTCTGGGAACATATATTAATGGTCATGTGTGTATACATAGTGCACTTCATTTTTGTTTATTTTTTTATTATATGGAATCCTTTATTAACTTCTACATTAATTTTATTCACAACTGGATGAGTTTCATAAACAAGATTTGCATCGTNAATTTTCCTGGTTAAAAAACTCAAATTTTTCAGTCCCTTCAGAAATGCATTAAGAGAGTTTTACTGTAAACGGTTCCCAATTAAAAATTTTATTTCTGGTTACCAAACCTTTCATATTTAGAGCTAAAGCTATAACTAAAGCACTTGTTTGGTTAATATTTATATAGTATTTGCTGTATCTACTTACTTTATTGACTATGTAGATTAGCTACCATGAAATGGTTGTACACTGAATATTACGGTGTATTAGTGATCTTTCCTCTGAGAACATATATTAGTGGTCATGTGTGTACACATAGTGCACTTCATTTTTGTTTATTTATTTTTTTATTGTATGGAATCCTTTATTAACTTCTACATTAATTTTATTCACAACTGGATGAGTTTCATAAACAAGATTTGCATCGTCNTATGGAATCCTTTATTAACTTCTACATTAATTTTATTCACAACTGGATGAGTTTCATAAACAAGATTTGCATCGTCTCAGCAGTTTCTGTAAAAATTAACATCATATAACTCACAACCATTAGAGCAAGAGAGCGAGGATGAAACTGCATACAAACGACTCAACTGCAAACTCATGAATCACTGGATATTCAGACGGTCTGTTACTACCTCCCAGTTATATGTGAAATAGTCACTTTTTCATTGAGATAAAATATTTACTGAAGCAAAGAAATGCAACCAGAAGAATGAATACCATTAAGGATTAGTTTTATAAATGTGCCTGATTTGTAATTATTTTGTTTATAAACTCATTTTACATATGTTGGTTTGCCATTCTCAATTTTTGTCTTTCGGTAATGTTTAATTGCTAATAGTGCCACTTTTTCATGGTCCTCTGAATAACATTATAAAAGGGTTATATTGTATATGAAGTGGCTCTCTACGAGACAGTATTTTGCGCGGTTACATATTTCTTCTAATTCGAGTGAGGCGTCAGTAAAGGGCCTCGAAGAGGAAACCCCACCATACATGCACAAAGACAGAACCCTTCACTGCTTCCTGCAAACTAAATACGTAAATTGATAGCTTACACATTAGTATAAGGTGTGAATGCTGTCTACAGAAATATTCAATATGAAAATCAGTGGCAGGATTCCCGTGGTTGCTTAAATGCTTTATTCGAATATACAAACTGCTCTCTTGACTCATTATAAACTTCTGTACATGCTGATTAGCAACACTTAAAANTGCTTTATTCGAATATACAAACTGCTCTCTTGACTCATTATAAACTTCTGTACATGCTGATTAGCAACACTTAAAATTTTTTTTATTGTTACACACCACTTGTCATTTTGTATTTTGATGCTAAAATAATTAACTATTGAAATACTCTATGAAAAATTATGTTCACAAAACAAAACAGAGTGAACAAAATCTAGGTAGTTATGCAAAAAAAAATTATCCTGCAGTTCACACTACCTACTTCAATAAGAAAAAAGGTTATTAAGGTAGCCTCCCTAAATANAAAAAAAAAATTATCCTGCAGTTCACACTACCTACTTCAATAAGAAAAAAGGTTATTAAGGTAGCCTCCCTAAATACAAGCTACAAATTTTCTTTATTAATTTGGGTAACAAACACTATGTTATGTACAGCCTGTGGTTCAGTATGCATAAGCCATGTTCCTCTACTTAATTCCATACAGCTGTAATTTTCCACATTTACTGTGCAAAAATTTTTGATAAATTTCTAATTATATTGTGAGGAAAAAATATAATATGGAGCGTAATATAGGATTTAAAATAGGTTACTAGTTACACAGTCATAGCACCAGATTAACAAGTTCAAGTACAAAATTACGTAGAGGACTACGGCTTGCATGTACCGGGTATGAGCGTGAGTGAAAGGCAGTTGAGAGCTGCCTGTACGTTCTTGCACAGTGGGTCGCAGCCGAGAATCACGCAGTTCACTGCCTGTGACAACCACACTCTACCCCCACCACACACAATGCAAGGGACGTACAGCATCCAGCATGGCAGGGGCAAGGAAGGTCAGAACTTCTGGAAGATGCCGGTGAAGGCGCGCAGCCTCTTGTGGTGCAAGGCATGGCGCGGGCGCACTCGCGATCATTGCAGGTAGACTCCCAGCTGGAGGGCGGATTGCACAAGCACCTTGAGGCCGGGCATGAAGCTGGCGATCTGGGAGAAGTCTGGACCGGACACGAGCTGCGTGTGCAGCCCCAGGCAGCCAGAGTAGTCCCCGATCTGCACCATCTGCACCATCTGGTGGAGCCCTTGCACCGTGTGTGGCGACAGCTGCCAACACAAAGCACACAACACCTCGCTGGCTAGATCACTGTTCANTGGAGCCCTTGCACCGTGTGTGGCGACAGCTGCCAACACAAAGCACACAACACCTCGCTGGCTAGATCACTGTTCACTGGCCCCTATTTACTTCCTTCTACCAGCCCACAGATTTTGCCTTCCACAGTTACATGTGAACAAGTGGAAGATCAAATCCAAGATTTGCTGAACCCCTTACATTAAAAATGTATATGAAAATATAACACCGGTCTAAATTTACAATTAGGACACAGGCCATGCCTTGCTATCAGCCTGCATTACCTGCTGAGCCCCATTTGATGCCACGGGTATTTCCTNTGGAGCCCTTGCACCGTGTGTGGCGACAGCTGCCAACACAAAGCACACAACACCTCGCTGGCTAGATCACTGTTCATTGGCCACTATTTACTTCCTTCTACCAGCCCACAGATTTTGCCTTCCACAGTCACATGTGAACAAGTGGAAGATCAAATCCAAGATTTGCTGAACCCCTTAAATTAAAAATGTATATGAAAATATAACACCGGTCTAAATTTACGATTAGGACACAGGCCATGCCTTGCTATCAGCCTGCATTACCTGCTGAGCCCCATTTGATGCCACGGGTATTTCCTNGATTAGGACACAGGCCATGCCTTGCTATCAGCCTGCATTACCTGCTGAGCCCCATTTGATGCCACGGGTATTTCCTACAGCTACAACATGTAGTTACATTTTGCAAAGTATATAATTCAAATCTACCACAAATATATATCTTTCCATGTAGCGAGAATCAGCTGGCAGTGCGGACAGCACTGGGTCACTAGGCCGGGGGTCAGCCACTTGCGGCACAAAAGTGGCAGCCTTCAGGCTCAGCTGGCTGGCTGGAGGGGTGGCGAGCACTTCCCCTCTTGCAGGGCGAGCAGTAGTCGCCTTCCCCGTCTCTGCTGCGGCGGGCATAGAGGGCGAAGTTAGCGGTGGAAAGGGTAGTGCTGGCTGCTTCCTGCATGCTGGTTGGTTCTCCAGGGGTGACTTTGAGCTCTCTCTTCTCCCCCTGGTTGGTGCAGGCCCCGGCGAGGGCAGGCGCTGCGGCTTTGGAGTCGGCAGCGGCGTAGTAGGAGTATGAGCCTGTACGTGGGGAGTGGTGGGGCTCGTGACTGGCGCTGTGAAGTATGCTGGGTCACATACAATCACGCGACCATGCTCTTACTCCTCTCATGGCGGCGGCGATGCGCTGCGTGATGTTCCTTGTTCGATCTTGTGGCTGTGGGCTGACATGCGTGATGTGCACTTAACATACATTACCATCATTATCTTGCACCCACATGGTGCTTCCCCACTTCTCTGCTACCTGGTATGGGCCATCCCATTTTGGGTGAAAGGCTGCGTGGAAGTGCGCGGCTTTGCAGTTGATGGGACGTGTCTTTACCCACACGTCTTCCCCTTCTTGTATGGCTTCTCCAGGCTGTTTTGTAGGTTCTGGATATTTCAGCTTAATCTAGCAGGCTTGGCTGGCACGTGCAGTGGCCATTCACTTCATAGTCTCTCTGCATATCTCCTCCGCTCGCAGGATTTCATTGATCTCTGCTTCCCAGTCCCATTCCTTTGGGCGTTGCAGGGGGCGGCTAAGCGGTAACTCGCTCCTAATGCCTCGTTGCATCAACGGCGGAGGGAGAGTAAACAGGATGTCCGGGAGATATATATCCCACTTCCAGTGATCTCTTTGCATTCTGATTCAAAGGCCTTTCTTGATTTCCTTGTTTCTCCTTCCTGTCGGGTTTCCTTGTGGGTGGTAGCTGGGTGTAGTCCAAGGTTGGACTCCCCATCTGTTGCAGACTTTTTCCCATGCTGCCCCTAAAAACTGTGTACCATTGTCAATTAGGATGCAGCGGGGATATCCCCAGCGGGGGAATAGCTCCCTTTCCAAGGTGTCTGTTATGGTTTTGTTGTCAGCTTTAGCTAGGGGGTAAGCCTCAACCCACTTAGAAAACAGATCTGTCACCACCAGTATGTGCTGTTTACCCTTATAGGGACGGGGTAAAGCCCCATCAGATCAACAACAATTTGTGACCAAGATTGGTTTGGTTGTCTTGAGATGTTCCAGCTCCTTGGTGATGGCACAGACCTGGCATTGTTGGACATAGCCTTGCACATCCTGGTTTATTCCTTCCCAGGTGTATCCCTGACTCATCTTGCAGAGTGTTTCTGGCTTCCTAAAGCGCCTTTAGCATGTGCCCCAAATGAGTGATGGGGAGCTACTGGCTCGGTGATCTGGTTTAGATCATAGTAATTTATGGAGAACCTTAGTGTGCTGTCTTTCTTCGGTACGAGGACAACCCGAACTTGTGGGCAGAGTCAGAAGGATCAACGATTTCCAGCTGTTGCATCTCTTCTATTTGCTGTTCTATAATGGTGCATCGTTTGGGAGACACTTCTCCTCGTCGATTATGAATGACCTGGGGGCTGGTCAGGTGTATTTTGTGTGCGAGTGTGGCAGTTTGATGCAATGTGTTGCGTTGTTTGAACAAGCGATGGTGTTCCTGAAGGAACTGGGTTAGTTGTTCCACAACTTCCCCCTGCAGCTGGTGGTTCAACTCTTCTCCGGTGATTGGTTTTTGGGGTTCTGATTCAGTGAGTTTTGCCAGGTTACAGACCTTCGCTTGGTTGTGCCTAGATAAATACGTCTTTGCTGGCAGTCCAGGATCACTTGCTGTTCAGTTAACCAACGTTGTCCAAGGATCATGACTTGTCCCAGATTTTCTGCCGTATGAAGTTTAGTTTGGATCGCCTCATAGGCAAACTTAAGTGGTAATGTCAGTTTGTCCCTTGTTTTGAGGCGTGTTCCTCTCTGTGTCATGTATGCCTTGGTGTCCTGGGTGGGCTCAATATGTTCCCAGTATTCTTGAGGTAACATCCTTTCGGATGAAGTTAGCATTTGCAGCAGTGTCGAGAGCAGCCAGGATTTCTGTTGACCTGACGAGTACTGTTATGCGTTGGGGTACTCGTGAAACTTTCTTCTCCTGTACCACAGCTATTTGCAGTGCCTCCTTCCTTTCGGACATCCCGGCCTTGCCACTTTTCAGCAGGCGGAGGCCCGGCGGCGCGGCAACGATAACACTCAATGGAAAATTAATTAGTTTGATGTTGTCATAGTTTGCTGTTGCCGTACCAGCACGATGAGGCCCTGCAATATTTACGGGAATACAAAAATTCAGTGCGGCCTATACTTGAAATATTAATTATCCCTAATTTTTCATCAAAAATTTTTGGTGCGGTCAATACACGCCAAAATACAGTACATTTACACTAACACGTTAGAATACTAAATTCTGAAAGTCACACCACTAAAACCTAAGGCATGTGTCGCACAATGCCATTAGTCACTGTCACTTGTGTCTTTATGCAGTGTAGCTGCTACAGCTTGGGCCGGCTGTCTCTTCATCACACAGCTTTTTTACCAGCTAGCGGGCATGTACAGTCTGGTGTGAGCCACGAAAAACCTCTCGCGAGCGCAGGAAAGTTATGGCACAAATTTGGGAAGCTTGAATTTTTTTGGCAAATTAGTTCCGGATATAGGGAGTTCTGTTTGAGCAAATTCCCATTAAGGGGTGCTCTTCTGTATGACACAAATGCCCTTACTCTTGGCCACCACCAGTTTCTTCTGTATCAGAGGGGAAACTAAATCAAGCAAGGAGACCGAATTGGTACACAGTAAAGTGAGCACTTTTGAAAAACCTCTCATTTGGAATAATGGNATAAGCTATTCACAGTAAAGTGAGCACTTTTGAAAAACCTCTCATTTGGAATAATGGTCAATAAATATATTTTATTTTAGCCTTAGCCGTTAACTTCCGAGTGCGGTGGAATATACACACTGTGTTTATTACTTACATGGCAATATTTATTTAAAAAGGTGATTCAAGGATAAGAAATGGCTGAAAGTAAAAAGTAACTAGGGCCTCAAAACAAAAGTGCTCACTTTACTGCCAACAGCCTATAATAAAAAGTAAGCTTACAATGTAGTAAATATGGCATTGTGAAAATAAAGTAGTGTTCAGGTTTACTGAAAAGCTCTTATTGGCTTCAAAAATTGGCAAGATCGGTAACAAATAATTCGCACTGACACAAAAGACAAAAAGGTTGATCGGTCCAACTCTACTTATAAGCTAGCAAAACTGCACTCAAGGCATACCAAAAAATGTAATCTTTACATGGAATATTACGCCTTAGTAGCTGGCAGCCCTCACTCACTATTGCCACCACAACAAGTGTAACAACTTTGTCAAAACTATCATTCAAAAGACAGCACGTAATGTAGGGTTCACCACTTGGAGCAACCCCATGGCTACACTTTCGAACTCCGTCGCAAAATATTTGTCAGACAAGAAACTGCAAGTCAATGAACGGATACCAATGTCTACAAGCCAGTTATGTTATTCTAATTATTTGGATGTCAATTTCTCACTCTTGATGTAATCATACACTTGAATACTGTGACTGAAAAACTCGCTACACATATTACATCGCCACAGGGCTGATGGCAGGCAAAGAACACATTGCATTACTGCACTCCATAATTCACCATCTCGGTTACTTTTTAATTGTGCCAAGCAACACCATATAATGAATGCACTATTTTCCATCCACTATAGACAACCACGTCCTTCACCAATGTCATCCCAAATGCCATCAATAACAGAGCAAATTTGAAGTTGTTAATTTGATATCACCACTCACAGCATTCCCGCTGAGTCGCCCTGCGTATGCTCCCATATGACAGTGTACGTGCTCAGGTGAAGGCCTACAGATGACTCTTTGCAAAAACACGTGAAAACCTTCACCGGCTCAGAGGACAGCACCATCGCTCAACTAAGTACAACCAACTTAACTCTGCCCCCACTACTGCCATGTGAAGTCAAGTAATACACAGTTACGAATAAAAAACTTGGTACAAAGCACACAAATAATCATAATTAATTTAATTAATAATACACAACTCAGTGTAAAACACTTATGATGCTGAGCAAGGTATCATACCAGCAGTTACTGGTTAAAAACTAATCAACACACTGAAGCTAACAAAATTTTATAAATTCTTTTGAAATAGAATTGGTGGCAAGAAACTTAATGAACATAAGATGGCGGGGTTTAAATATGGTATATGCAGACAGTAACAGCAGCAAGCCAATACTACAACACACATGAGGCTAGTTGTGCTACGAGTCTCACCTTGCAGCCACGAAGTGCATCGTACAGTGTCTCCAACTTCCGAGCCACATCTTCCAGCTTCCTCTTGGTTTGCTGCAACCACACAACACTTATCACAATTGTGTTCACCATCTGATGGTGAGGACAGTGGTGTGACAATACTTGTTAATAGAATCCTCTTTAACAAAGTCCTCGTTAATACAAAGTTCAATTCTTTCCCTTTGGAGTGAGATAAAAATTTTTTTGTTAATTTTTATGCATTGTAAAAAACATTTGTTAATGTATACTACAACGTAATGTCAAATCCACTTTTAAAAAGAAATCACACTACATAGTAATAAAAACGCCTTATTATTTTGAGATTTTATATTACTACAGTAGAGCACCTCTCAACCGGAATTGTCTGCAAAAGGTCTATTCCGGTTGTGGGAAAATTTCAGTTATGGGAAATGAGAGTGGGATGGTGTGAAAAATAACACATTTTTAGTCTGAACTCGTGCATTTGTGGCACATAATTTTAACTTAAGAAATCAGTGAGTGTAAATTATTAGTTTTATCCTTAAAGTTACAAAACTATTAAAAAACACTATGTACTGTTTATGAAATGTGAGTCATAAAACTCCTGGTGCTGCTAATGATCTTCATTCACAACCTGCTAGCGGGGGTTCTTATCTCTCTGTGCGTGCGTGTGAGTGAGTAAGCACGTGTGTGCGTGGGTAAGCACATGTGTGCATGTGCGTGAGTAAGTGCGTGAGTGTGTGCGTGAGTGTGTGTGTGCATGAGTGAGTGTGTGTGTGCATGAGTAAGCATGTGTGTGCGTGAGTAAGCACGTGAGTAAGTGAGGTCTGATCTGAAGATNGTGTAAGTGCATGTGTGCGTGAGTGTGTGTGTGCATGAGTAAGCATGTGTGTGCGTGAGTAAGCACGTGAGTAAGTGAGGTCTGATCTGAAGATAATTTAGGGCTGCAGCGGTGACATCATGTTACTGTTTGTGATGACGTGCAACTGATAAAACATCCTGAAGTATTGTCAATTCCGTGGACAGTCTTTCCCTTACTGCATGGCACGTTGGCACAATATACATTTACAAGAGCGGGGCTGACATATTATAGACAAAGTTCACAAAGTACCGTATTTCAGCGTGTATAGGCCGCACATTTATACAAAAAAAATGACAAAAAGTGGGGTGCTGCTTATTTACAAGATATTGGCATAAAAAAATTCTTCCCCCTAAACCATGTTCAGAAATTTGTCAACAAACAGTACGCTCTAATGTTTTTTTAACTTAGTTTCTAAGGAAGTAAAAAAAATAACAACAAATGAATAGCTCATCACTCGTGTTTAAAAGCATATGGGTTGCACCATACTTTAGTCTGCCTGTCCTTGAATGTTCTGCTTTGTATCAAGCCGCCATCCAGCTTGCTCGNCGTGTTTAAAAGCATATGGGTCGCACCATACTTTAGCCTGCCTGTCCTCAACAGTTCTGTTTTGTATCACCACCAGCCGCAGTCCAGCTTGCTTGGTTCCTTTCTTTATTTTCTTTCTCCCTCTCGCTTGGCGTCCTTCCTTTCCAACTCTACCCCCTTCCCTTGTCCACAACCTCAGCCTCCCAGCACCAAGCAAGCTTGCTCACTCCCTTTCTTTTCTTTCTCCCTCCTTCCCCCTCTTTTTTGTTTGTTACGCTATCTCTCTCTCTGGTCGAATGAGACAGCCAGCAGCAGCTCTGTGTGTGTGATGCCGCACGCACACATGCACCATACCATTGCCTGCCCGGCAACAGCCGGCCGAGCTGGCAAGCTACGCACGGCGCACATGTTCCGCAATTCAAACGCAGTGTTGAGGCATTCTGACATAAATAAAAAAGTTTTATTTACGCAGAATACTGCGCTGTTGCCACTTTTCAGAAGGCGGAGGCCAGGCGGCGCAGCAATGATAACATTCAACGGCAAATTAATTAGTTGGACGTTGTCATAGTTAGCTGTTGCCGCATTAGCACGATGAGGCCCTGCAATATTTATGGGAATACAAAAATTCAGTGCGGCCTATACTTTAAATTATTATTATCCCTAATTTCTCATCAAAAACTTTTGGTGCGGTCTATACACGCCAAAATATGGTACATTTACACTAACACGTTAGAACACTAAATTCTGAAAGTCATACAACTAAAACAACTGGCATGTGTCGCACATTGAAATTAGTGACTGTCGCTTGTGTCGTGCAGCATAGCCGTAGCTGTGCCACTTGGGCCGGCTGTCTCTTCGTCGTACAGCTTGTTTACCAGCTAATGAACAGTTATGGCAAAACTTTGAGACGTTTGAATTTTTTTGGAAAATTAGTTCCTGATAAGAGGAATTCCGCTCGAGGGAATTCCGGTTAAGGGATGCTCTACTGTATAACAAAATTATGTTAAAACAAACCTCATTATTCCAAACTGCAAAATTAAGGTCAGTGGAGGTTTATATTAAATATATTTCACTGTAATACAACCTACTTCTGCAAACATATGCAACATATATTAAATTATAACATGTTACATGAATCACAGACACAAAATTATTATGGCAATGTGACAATATTAACAATGTTCATAAACTGCATAAAATATATAACTTGACGCGTGACGCTTTTTGATAAGAAAATATAAACATGACTTTGGCTCATCTGCACACTGAATCACGTAACCCAGGCGGGGTGTGAACCTCAAACAACTTGCATCCAGAGTCTACTAGCACGCCCCAAGTCGCGGGGGCATTCACGGGCAAAGGGGCAGCCAAGTTAGCTCGCCTTATCATCAGACGACACGCCAACCCCTCTTGTGTGATAGAAGCCAGCCTAGCACACCAGCTAGGCGCCTAAGTTGACGCCGCAGATGCAACCCCGCATGACAGAAGCTTTCGCCACAGACTGAGAGATGGCATCACAGAGCGCAGCTCCGCCCATGGGAGGAGGAGCTCACCCTGCCACCCCCGCACCTCATAGAGCCGCGGTCAGGTGGAATATATGTCCGTGCATAGCGGCAGAACAGCAGTTCATTCTTAGCAGCTCCCTCCACCACTTCCAGTGCTGGAGCTCTCTGCTAACACCAACGTCTTTGCGACCTACCAGACTCTCTTCAAGACCTTCACCAGAAGCCCCCGAAGAAGTCAACATCCCTTTTCTACACCTACTACCCTTATGGTAGTGGTACCAGAGTCCCTTCTGGATAAAAAAACATGGAGTTAGTTAGGGTTAGCCAGTATAATAGCTAACCATCCGCATCTGCTTTGTTAGTTCAGACCCAAAACCCTTCACCTGGTTTGCGTACGTTAACTTCCGTTACAATTCTTCGTAAATTAGGAGTTAGTGCATGCCACCGAGTTATTCCTCTTGGAGTAAACACGTCTTCTATTAACTTCCGAGTACTCATTGCTAAGAGTGACTGTAACTCCAACTTTTGTAGACGTCAGCCCCCCAGGGAAGAGCAGGAGACCGGCGTTCCCAACATATTTTCCGAACTTAGCGCAGGAATGCGGGATCCCTTAACCGAGTGCACGTACGTCAAAACAATACACATTAGACGGCTACCCATACTGTGCACCTGGTGTGCAGTACAAAAGAACCCCAACCATTAGGTCACAACCACAAGGCAGCTAGTCAGTCAATCCATTCACTCATCAACCGCCCTTAACTGTTGCCGGAAAGAGTGAGAGACTGGGTCTGGAGGTCAAGTGAAGACCAGAATAAAGAAATTTGGGCAGGCCTGTAATACGTAAGGTCATTCAGCACACTCCAGACTTTGTACCAAGCTGCCAAACCACGCATTCCAGGTTGTATACCAGCCGGGCTCCAGTGAACAAACCATAAGTCAATCTTGACAGCCAGTCATGTCACTGACAGATAGACCTAAAACTAGCCCTACCGTGATGTCCCCGTCAATCACATCAACCTATATGTCACGTGTCAAACTATATGAGACCAAAATAAAAAATGGATAAAACAAGTAATTGCACATGGTTTGTTTTACCGTATTTTATTTTTGGTCATTGTAAAGTGATACAAGTTAAAATTTGCTTTTAGTTGTGCTGCATTCCACCAATACCATTGTTTATGTACAACAGTCACTTAAATTCAACTTAAATATAAACAAAAAGTTTTTTCACACATGGGCAGTGCATCTGTAAATCAGCATTACAGAATCGGCACATCGGCATCATTTTGTGGATTGGCACAGCTCTACATAGGAGTGAAGTGAGATGGAGCTGAAGCAGGAATAACATGTAGGAACAGAAGAGCCTGGAGCACTCCAAGAAAACCAACCAGCCAATGGCAAATGTCCCCCTATGTTTAGCATATGTGAAAGTTGAGTGTGACAGCAGGCTACAGATCTAGACTACAATCAGCACTGCTTCTTTCAGAAAGGTGCTGATGCTGGCAGGCACTCACGGGGTTGGCTGCAGCCATCATGCAGCGATTGCGCAGCTCGTCGAACACCGTCTGCAGATACATGAACTCCTCGGACAGGGGTGGCTTTTGCTGCGGGGGCGCCGCCTCCCGGGGCGTGACCGGCGTTGACGGCCGCTGCTGCTGCTGCTGCTGCTGCTGCTGCATGGGCGGGGCGTAGTAGGCAGGATCCGTGTAACCTCCACCCACTGACATCTGCAACAACCCTCCTGGTATACACCCACTGGCACACACTCTCCACCTGGTCTGTCATTAACATAGCACTTCCAAAAGCCCTTCTTTGTTTTTTTTCTTTCAGACTATTGTGTGTCAAAGTGGGCATACATTTAAAATAGGGATGGGCCGGTTCAGTTCTTCAGTTCCACCAGTTTTTGACCTAGGAATCAAAACAGATTCCATTCCAAAAAGTACAGTGAAATCCGTTTAATAAAATTCTGTTTAAGATGTTTTCCTGCTTAAGAAGCACACATTAAATGGTCCCAAAAATATTCCCATAAGAAAAATGCATTTTTTTCCTGCTTAAAATGTTTTATGGAAATAAAAAAACAACAACAACCTGCTTAAGAGACAAAATTTTTATTCGGAGATGGCTAAAAATGCCCGTAGATAGTATACATAGTTTCCCATATCAAATAACTTATCTTACCGTTGCTATTACAGGTCTATAAATGCACAACACTAGTACGTAACTGACAATCAAACCTCTGTAAATTAAATGGTTTTGGCACTGTGTGCATATTTTTCAAACATAATGAACTAAACACCATTTTTATAATCAAGTTTACTATGTTTTGTTAAATTTCCCTACAAGAATTCGTCACAAAAACCCCTACATTATCAACTGCCAATCGCTCCACTGCACCACCATAAAATTACGTCTGCTGTACACTTGAAACGTCAACGGATTATTACGTACTGTAATAAGTGTGCTGAAACACTAATTTTAAATTATCCCAAATTAAGCAATTTGGTATTTAAACCAGAATTGTAGATGCAGGAGAGACATTCTGCACAGACGCACGCATGTAAACATTCATCTGCAAGCGAGTGTAACAGTAAGTTAAGCACTGCCTCGATGTGTAACTATTGATTATACAATCGGCGAGCAGGTATGTACTAAACGCTAGTCGATAATACTCGCTACAAAGAATGTCCTGCTCAAAACCATCTTTTCTTCATTGCACGTACAATAATAAACAACCAGTTATTGCGCATAGCCTCAACGTGATGTTGAATTGCTTATTTTAGCAATAAATTAAAGCAACGTCTCTATTTCCATAGTGAATTTGAAGTGAAAAATGACTTCAAACATCGGGGTGTAGCGAAATTCATTGTTGGTGCGGGAAAAGTTGAATATTATTGCGAAGATAGATGCTAATCCACACTTGTCTCGCTCAAAAATAGCCAAGGGACTTTGTATGCCAGTATCTACTGTCAACAGCATAATATCCAAACGTGAAACATTTTCGAGTGAGGCAACAACTTCTCAACTTTGTTCTAAAATTGA
Source organism: Clitarchus hookeri (assembly GCA_002778355.1). Taxonomy (NCBI): domain Eukaryota; kingdom Metazoa; phylum Arthropoda; class Insecta; order Phasmatodea; family Phasmatidae; genus Clitarchus; species Clitarchus hookeri. Next base: position 50,145 of record NQII01005086.1, on the reverse strand, counting down.
GATTGAGATTTACTGTAGAGTCTCCTTATTGAAATGCAACTGTTACTTGGTAAGTTGTAATGCTTCAGTTGACTAGCACCAGTTTGATTTACTTTTTTATGCTGATCCTTTTAAGATGTTAACCCTCTAAAGAAGTATAGACTTTTTGGTCCCTCAGAAAATTATTAAAAGGGTTTCACTGTATTTTTTTTCCGTTTTCAGGATGTCCCACATAAACTATAATTCTACTGCCTGCAGCATTTATTTAGAAGAATGATTAGATATCTATTACTTTCATGGACAAAAAAATTATAGGTCGGTGGACTTGCCCAAGCGTAAACATAACATGTGTAATGTATGTCAGGTAACTTACATTTTGCATTTCACATTATTTATTGCCAGCATTCCTCCTAACCTCTTACCAAGGAATAATTGTTGCAGATTTTAGAACAATCAATTATTATTCATGATTTTGTTGCACAATAAAATAAATTGTAATATCACAATTACCATGCCCAATTGTAAACATAACTCTCATGTGCCATGGACAACATCGTGTCCCATTGTAGTCTCCACAAAAGCTACACTCCCCGAAGTTATAACTGTAATGCCGCTACACAGCACTGGGGCCATTCGTAATGAGTAACCACTGCTGGTGTCCAGGCATGCTTGCATAATAGCCATGTGCACTCAAGTTGGAAGTGCAATATCACCACCCCGCTTCCTTCACTCACCCCCGGTCGGATCATATATAAGGAGCTTTCGTGCCGCCTACTGTCTTAGTCTATCATCGGACAATCTTCCGGCATTGCCTCAGCATTCCTGCCATCAGCTAGTGTTAGATCTCTGCCAGTCCGCTATACCATGATGTACGACCCACTTTAGTGCCACACTTTGGCTCACCACGATGACTTACTAGCCCTGCTATAGAGGTTACCTTACTCCATTACATCATTTGGAAACTTAGGTTCTGCCCTTCTGGCAATTATTGGGTAAAGGAATGTGATTTATACTTTCTGTTGAACAATAAACCAACAGACAAAACCTACGAAACATTGTTCTTTCTCTCAGTCAATTGATACTCTTCCAAGGAAGGTATGGGCATGCATCCCCTTCACCCTTCACCCTTGAGACCTTCACTTTGCTCTGAAGCTGGCGACGATGTACAGTAGGCTCTCGTTTTGTCAGCCTCCACTAAGGATGGAGTGTGAAAGCTTCCATCTGCTCTGTCGATGGTTCACTTGGTGGTGCGACATTCCCACATCTCTTGGGTGAACCTCAGCGGGAAGATAGAGGTTGGAATTTTTAGGGTTAAAAGTTTGTGAACTTTCTTGGGGACTACAGTCTGCGAGCGACAAACCCACTCTACCAGAACACCCAGGAAGCAACTGCGAACCCATCAGGGCACCAGCGCTAGAGAAAGGTCGGCTCTCCAGAAGGCCTGTCCAGACTTACCTGTCGTACTATACCAGTTTTTATAAAGAATGAGCCATGCCCTTCCTCACAAACACCTATGTTCACCTAAAGCCTGTCTGAAATACCTTATGCCTCATCATCAACCTGGGGGCAGAAGGCAGTCCAGAGGGCCTGTATCGAAACCAGTTGTCAGGAAGCAGGGCCTAGGCAAGCTTTTGTAAATGTGAAACTCAGGAAAGATTCTGCTCAGGTGAGATGTGCCTATTGGATGGATGCCTGACTGCAGTCATCAAGTAGGACCAGGTTACCTACCTGACTGCTTCTCTGCACTGATGGCTATTTCCACTACCTTCGACCCTTCTAAGACCTAAACCAGCTGCACCTACATCCAATGCTCCACTCACTATAGTGAGACCGCTACAATTCCGTCCACCGCAGCCTATCCTAACAACCTTTGTACCAGTCCGTACCACTACTCGGCCATCCAATAAACCTGTTCCACCCAGGATTGTTAGACAGGTAGTCAATTTACCCAGCACACCAGGTCCATCGACCACCCGCACTGAACCAAATATCCCTGTAAACAGGGCTCAAGCTTCCCGGCCCTAGTGGGAGAAAGTCTCTGTGTCGACACCTGCCATTACCCAAGTCTGTGAGGTGTCAACATAGAATCATATATTTTATTATACTGTATTGTGTTAATTACATTTAGTGTATCATGTAATTAAATGCCACCATTCCTAGGATGATTCGAACATTGATTCTATCAATTTTGGCTAATTTCCACAAGTTCAATTCTACAGATTATTTGTACTGTTTCAAGAGATAACATGTCATATAGATGAAATTATATTTAGTCCCTAATTTAACAAGGAATACTAAGTGTTTTAACTACTTATTTTTGCATTTTAAACTGATTGTGACTGCCTTCCATTACTGCTGACTAGCACTGAAATCACTGATGGTTCACTGGTGTTCCTCAGCAGCAAGGGAACCACCTGCAGTAAAGAGTAAATATTTTGTTTGTAAGTTCACAATTTCAAAATGATTGATGGTGGTACTCATTAAAATTACAGAAGGAATTGAATTATGGATTTAAGTATAACATTTTTTTGTCTCTTGATTTAAAAAGTTACTTAAGCATTAAAAAATGTACTAATACTTGTTTAGTTGAAAAAAAATAAATGCTGATAACATAAATTCTGTTTTGAGTTTAATTTTGTATTGCCTTTGTTTGGAATTTAAATCAGGACTAATTTGTATTTAATGATGCTACCATCTGCACATCTATAAATATCTCGGCGAACCTACGACTTGAATCACCCACCAATATCTTGTCTTATTGACACTTCACAACCTCTGCAGCGCCAGTAAACTCAGTGCTTTTAGTAACCAATAAAGCCTCTACCAGGGTGGCACTGAGTGGCACACGGGAATAAGTGCCAGTGATCACCAGTGCTAAAGAGCAGTATTGAAGCATTGGAACAATGGCTGGTATTACTAAAATAACTGGCTAGTGAAATATGAGAGTATTGGAAGGCGGCGCATACAAGTAATTGTAGAGTGGCAAATTTTCTGTATGAAATGGCAGAATTCCGGCAGGCGTAGACATTTCTTCTTCTGATGGTTAACCTGAATATGTTCTTAGCCATGGTGGAAGTATGAGCATTTTGTTTTTGAGATTAACCACTTGTATGTAAACTAACGAAACACCTACACAAAGTTAAAATTAGCAGCATGGGGGACAATTTCACCATGTAGGAGAATGATGCAAATTACTAATTGTGTGTAAAAATTTCACGAGACTACTAAAAACATGACAAAGCACATTTGCATAGAGTCGTAAGTGTGTAAAAGCACAAAAAAAAAAGTTTCTGAAATATATTAAGCAATAAAACATCTGAAAAATGTGTTTGAAGTATTCCAGTTTATTAAATATTTGTCACGCAGTATCAACTTCTTCAAGCAGGCATTATTTATAACCATACTTCTGAAGCCAATTTAGATTCTTTATTGATTATATTGTTATTAAATAGTGAGAATCGTATCTAGTTCAGAATTAAGGACTGAAACAATGATATTGGAACTGAATATGTATCGGTAAAAATGTGGAATCGTGCCACCACCAGTGAAATAATTTACATACCAAACAAGTATTTAGCTTTTATCACAGAATTTCAGTGTCTACCATGTTTAAAATATATAATAAAGAAAACTGTATAGTTTTAGACCCTGAACCTCATATTACTTGTTCATGAAATGTTCATCATATGTTTGAAACAACTAAACCAGAGAGGAATTTGAACTGAAATAAGGATAAAAAAAAAACAAAACTGGATTCAAACAGGAACAGAAAAAATTTTGGAACTGACCCATCCCTAATTTTAACATTAATTTTTATACACAGTGTACACAAAAATGTTATTGTAATAGTAGGGTTGTGTACAAAAACAAAAACTGAGAACATATATGTGTCATTATTTATGATGACCAATCATTTGGTCTCAGTTTCCTCGTGAATTATACAGCAGTACACATAAAATGCACAAAAAGAAACACTGCTTTGTGTGTTTGTAAACATTCTGTTTCAATTTTTTTTAAAGTGGTTTTTTTGTAGTTAAACAACATATTCTTATACCGTACTTAGATAAATACATACAGTATATGCCTTGCTGTTGTGTACAAGCAAAGCTGTGACCAGAGTTTTATGCCTAGCCAGGCATGTATCCTCCCCAGGGCGAGACTGATCTCTGGTCTGCCTGGCAGTTATACACTGAAGAGCCAAAAAAACTGGTACACCTGCCTAATATCGTGTAGAACCTCTCCGAGCATGCAGAAGTGCCGCAAGACGACGTGGCATGGACTCGACTAATGTCTGAAGGTATGCAGGAGGCAATTCACACCATGAATCCTGCAGGGCAGTCCACAAATCCAATCTGCGCCAATTTGAGAAAGGGTTGCACGTCTGTCATGTTTAATAATTCTCGTCAGTCGTCATTTGTCCCGTTCTTTCACAATATTTTTCCGGACTCAACGATGTCGAAGACGTGATGTTTTACCGGATTCCCAAAATTCACGGTACACTCGTGAAATGGTCGTACGCGAACATCCAAATGTTATCGCTGCCTCGGAGATGCTATGTCCCATCTCTCGTGCGGCGACTATAACACCATGTTCAAAGTCACTTAAATCTTGATAACCTGCCATTGTAGCAGCAGTAACCAATCTAGCTGCCGACCGCATCGCGTTACTCTGATTGGTTCCATACCTCTGTTATTTGCATACGCACGCCTATACCAGTTTTTTTGGCTCTTCAGTGTAGCAGGCAATTATTCACTGTGCACCCCTCAGCAAGTAAGTGTAGGGATGGGACTAGCGTACAGCAGACTGAGGGAAAGACAGGTACAATATAAAAGGAGATACTCACGCTGGATGGCACCATGTTCCCAGGCATTTGCTCCGCGGGCACCGAGCCATAAAGAGGGTGGGTGATTGGCGTCTGCTGGACGTACTCCACCTTCAGTTGCAACAACACAAAGTCATTGGTTCAAGCAACAACAATCAGCAAATGGCAGGAAGGAGGAGGGAAATATAAGTAGCAGAGTTGAAAGAAAAATAAGAGGGGATAGAAGCAAGGAAATAAATATGGGTACAGGTGAGGAAAAAAATGGGATAGAAGCAAGGGGAAAAACTATGGGGCCAAGGTGAGAAAAAAAATCAACATTGTGGAGGTGAGGAAAAAACGAGGGCATGAAGACAAGGAAAAAACATGGGGTGGAAGAGAGGAAAAAAACAACAGGACAAAGGTGAGGAAATAACAATGGGGTAAAATTTAGGAAAAAATTGAGATAAAAGTTAGGGAAAAAACGAGAGGGTAGAGATGAGGAAAAAACAAAGGAAAAGAAACTAGTAGGCAAAGGTGGAAAAAAAAACAAGGGTAGCAGTGGAAAAAAAACAGGGGGTAGAGAAGGGGGAAAAACTGGGGGTAAGAGTAGATAGTGGGAAGGCCATGAAAGGTTAGCAGGGAAGATTATGAGAAGTTAAAAGAAGGAAAACGAGAGGTTTGTGGGAAGGGAAAAGGGGATTACAGGGGTGGGAAATGAGGTGGCATAAATGTATAAAAAAGAGCCTAAGAAGGGGCAGGAAGAGTGGAAGGGATGGGAAGAGATAGTTAGAGGGGGATTCAAGAGCAGGGGAGAGGTGCAAGGGAGAGAGGGGCAGGAAGGAGGGTAAGAAAGGTAAAGGGGAGGGAAAGAAGGGAGTGAAGGAGATGAGGGAAAGATGGGAAAGAGAGAGAAAAAGAGGAGGGCAAGAGCAGAAGAGAAGGGAAAAAGGGGTATAGGGGGAGGCGAGGGGTGCAGAGATGAGGAGAGAGGTGCAGAGATGAGGAGGAGAAGAGGTGCAGAGGTGAGGAGGAGAAGAGGTGCAGAGGTGAGGAGGGGAAGAGAGGCAGGGGTGAAAAGGTGAAGAGGGGCAGGGGTGATGAGGAAACGAGGGGCGGGGGTGAGTAAATGAGGGGCAGAAGTGAGTAAATGAGGGTCAGAGGTAAGTAAATGAGGGGCAGAGGTGAGTAAACGAGGGGCAGAGGTGAGTAAACGAGGGACAGAGGTGAGGAAACGAGGGACAGGTGTGAGGAAACGAGGGTTAGGTGTGAGGAAACGAGGGGCAGAGGTGAGTAAACGAGGGGCAGAGGTGAGGAAACGAGGGGCAGAGGTGAGGAAACGAGGGGCAGAGGTGAGGAAACGAGGGGCAGAGGTGAGGAAACGAGGGGCAGAGGTGAGGAAACGAGGGGCAGAGGTGAGGAAACGAGGGGCAGAGGTGAGGAAACGAGGGGCAGAGGTGAGGAAACGAGGGGCAGAGGTGAGGAAACGAGGGGCAGAGGTGAGGAAACGAGGGGCAGAGGTGAGGAAACGAGGGGCAGAGGTGAGGAAACGAGGGGCAGAGGTGAGGAAACGAGGGGCAGAGGTGAGGAAACGAGGGGCAGAGGTGAGGAAACGAGGGGCAGAGGTGAGGAAACGAGGGGCAGAGGTGAGGAAACGAGGGGCAGAGGTGAGGAAACGAGGGGCAGAGGTGAGGAAACGAGGGGCAGAGGTGAGGAAACGAGGGGCAGAGGTGAGGAAACGAGGGGCAGAGGTGAGGAAACGAGGGGCAGAGGTGAGGAAACGAGGGGCAGAGGTGAGGAAACGAGGGGCAGAGGTGAGGAAACGAGGGGCAGAGGTGAGGAAACGAGGGGCAGAGGTGAGGAAACGAGGGGCAGAGGTGAGGAAACGAGGGGCAGAGGTGAGGAAACGAGGGGCAGAGGTGAGGAAACGAGGGGCAGAGGTGAGGAAACGAGGGGCAGAGGTGAGGAAACGAGGGGCAGAGATGCGTAAACGAGGGGCGATGTTGAAGAAACAAGAAGTGGTGGTGAGGAAACGAGGGGTGGAGGTGAAGAACTGAGAGATTGGAAACGATGAAATGAGTGGTAGAGGTAACAGGTGACAAAGAGAGGGATAGATGTGACGAACTTGACAAAATGAGGGATAGATGTGACAAAATGAGGGATAGATGTGACAAAATGAGTGATAGATGAGACAAAATTAGGGGTAGAAGTAATGAAATAAGGGGTAGATGAAACAAAATTAAGGGTAAAAGTAATGAAATAAGGGGTAGATGAAACAAAATTAGGGGTTGAGGTGACTAAATGAGGGGTAGATGTGAACAAATGAGGGGTAGATGTGATGAAATGAGGGGTAATGTCACAAAAATTAGAGTTAGGGGTGATGAAATATGGGTTGAAGGGAGTAAATAAGTGGTAAAAGAGAAAAAGGTAGGAGTAGGGGCTGAATGGTGCGAGATATAAGAAGAAGGAAAAATGAGGTAAAGAAAATGTTAAAGGGGTTGTAGGGTAATGAGATAGGGAGAAAATGAATGGCTTAAGTTGGTGAGAAAATTAGATACTAAACAGGGTATACAAAAATGCTTTATTAACAGTAAACAACCTATACCTATAATTCTGACAATTAACACTGAAAAACTTCAAATTAATTTCACTCTAAAAATTCTTTTGTCTCATTAAAATTTAAAAAAATTCATAACTCTATTAAATTTTGAGACAAAAGTGTGAAATTTATGTTGAAATGTTCACAATTTTGTCTTCTAACCGAATAAATTAAAAAAAATCATTTTTGAATTTGTCTATCAAGATGTCCTTCCTTTCAACATTACATACAAAAAGTTAACCATAAAACATTATTTCTGAGCTCAGATCATTAAATGACATACTTATTTTTAGATCACATTACTAAAATTTGAAAACATGAAGAAGTTAAAGTACTCAAATTAAAATTAAAATTATGAAGAAATTTAACTTTTTATACAAAGCTCAAATAAATTCTCCACTGCCGAGATTTCCGAGTTACTTGGTTGCTCATAGCCCAAGAGAAAGTATGGAATGAAAACACTTACTGTCTGTACAGAATACTATGCCAGACTTCATAATTGTGTTTTTGTAGCGTGCTCACCATCCCAGCGAACATTCTTCATGTGAAACCAATTACAGGTGGTGCAAACCTTTTTTGAGGTGTGTATATCCCACGTTATAACAAGGTTAAAAGTCAAGTTTATAAGGGGCCATTCAAGTATTACGTAAGCACCA
>NQII01005086.1:7665-41915 GCA_002778355.1 Clitarchus hookeri | reverse complement strand
TGGATGGTGATTACGTCAGCAATATTTATTTGATTTTTCTGCAAAATTTAGTAGATTCTGATTTGAACACATATGGCAACCAAAGTATGTTCAGGGATTCCCCAAAATATTGCTTATAGCAATATCAATTATTTCGGGGAATCCCGAGTAATACCGGGGAGTAATAGTTGCTCTCACGCGGGGTTTTATAGTTAAGTTAGAAAGAACAGAAGAAGGGGAATTACCGTGTGTGCTATTCACATGTCTAAATTTATTCGATCTCTGGCTCGGTTCGGTATCATTGGATTTGACGTGTTCTAAGTTAATGTTTCTTTTACCATTGATCCATTTTTGCCACTGTTGAAATGGTTTAAAATGTCGTCTAATATAAACAAATCCAAGTTATACCAAAAATTATTCAAAAGTTTTAAAAAATCTCACAAGAACTCAAATTTACAAAATGTACAGATATTAGTTAGTGAAGTGTGGCGTAGTTATAAGATACAAGCAAAGTCCAACAAGGAACTCGATATTATTGTGTCTAAGAGAATTGCAGAAGAATTACAAGCAGCGACTAGGAATAATTCGAGTCTCTTAAGCTATTTTTCCAAGGTAAGTTAAGCCTTTTGTTTACTATTAACTTTCTGCGCCGCCGGCACTTTTAGGACGGATGTTTTTAGAGTTTTAGAGGTTAAAAGGATGTTTGCAATAATATGAAAACATAATGTTTGTGAGAGTAACACTAATAAATATATTTAAATAATCTTAGCCATAAAAATATTCTATACCCAGTAGTGGGTAGATTACAGGCTGAGGATGATGATGATAAAAAAATATTGAATGCCAATTCTACATCATGCCGTTCTCAATATGTTGGGGGAAAAGAGTGTCTAAAATAAAAATATCAATAGCTTTTTAAGATAATCATTAACAGTATTAATAGGACATTTTATTTTTTAGGCAACGAACACCTGTAAAGCTGCAGAAAATAAACAAATTGTACAGACAGCTTCAGGTTCGACTGAACAGGAAAAGAAAGATACTAAACTCAGAGTAGAATCACAACAGCAATACGAAAATATAGAAAATGAGGAAAAACAGTCGAGAGCAACGCCTTCTCAAGAAGCTATGAAAAAGAAGATCAATCTTCTGGAAAAAAATCTGAATGCTTTGTATTCTGCTAGAGATACCATGCCAAGCCATGTTGAAGTTGATAAACAGATCAATAAGTCCCGCGAAAAATTAAAAGCTGCAAAACAGTCTTTAAAGAGAAAGATTCAAAACTCAGTAGCCCAGAAGAAACACAGAGATAGTATGAAAAGAAAGTTATAAGATATTTGCCATGAAAATCCAGAAATAAAAAAAAACTATCCATGAGGGATTCAGTTGGACGTCCTAGCCTAGAAAATTATCAACCATTAGTATTAAAAACAATAGTGGATATTGCTTTATTTGGGAGTGCAGCAGATGATAGAAGACGAACATAATCTATTCGCAGTGTAAAAACTCTTGATGACCTTACACAAGAATTACATAAAATAGGATTTGACATCAGCCGAAGTGGGACATATCTTCGTTTACTTCCAAGAAAATCTAACTCCACAGAAGGACAAAGACATGTATCGGCAGTCCCTGTTAAGCTCACTCGGGCACAGACTGATCACTACAAAAACCACGTAGATAGCCGTTTCACAGAAACATCGATCCATCATTTTGAGAACATACCATCAATACTTGGACCAGATCAAGTATTTCTCATATCTCAAGATGGTAAAGCTCGGGTCCCTATTGGTGTAACTGCGGCAAATAAACAAGCGCCTCTTCTAATGCATATGGAATATAGAGTCAAATTGCCGAGCGGCATAAATTGATACCCTCCGTTTATGATGGTATTAAAAATAACTCCTAGTACACTAGGACAACCGCAAGCCGTTAGATATTCCGGGCCAACATACATCGCTATTCGAAGCGGAAAGCATCCACTGCTAATACTCATTCTCAAGATTTTGAGACGCATCTGGCCTTGAAGAGTTTCAAACATTAGCTAAACCTGACCAGGATTTGTAAAACCAGTGGTGATTATGACGGTTGATGGAGGGCCAGATGAAAATCAGCATTATCAAAATGTAATAGGCTTTGCTATACAACACTTTAAGCGACATGATCTGGATGCATTGTTTATAGCTGCAAATGCTCCTGGCAGAAGTGCGTATAACCGAGTAGAACGCAGAATGGCTCCTCTTAGTCAGGAGCTGGCTGGTTTGATATTGCCTCATTACCATTTTGGCTCTCATTTGGACAACCGTGGCGTTACAATTGATGAACATTTAGAAAGATCCAATATTGAGTATGCCGGAAATGTATTAGCAGAGGTATGGAGCTCAATGGAAATTATGATATTATCATGTTTCAGCAAAATATGTTGGGTCCGGTGAACCAGATATTCCTGATCTACCAGACATTAAATGGTATTCAGAACATGTGCGTGAAAGCCAGTACTTACTTCAAATTGTAAAATGTACAAATACAGATTGCTGTCGTCCAAGAAATGGTTTGTTTAGATTACTAACCAATAGATTTCTCCAACCACAAGTAAAAGCAAAACAGACAGTTGATGACTTGATTATGGATGATGGAGGGTAATTTCTCAGTCTTCCACTCAGTTTAGCTCTACACTTCAATTCTTCGCCCAAAGAGTTTCTACAGATGCCCTACGATTATTTTTGTCCAACAGTATAATCGAAACTATCACGTCAAACATGCAAAACGTGTGGTCTTTATCATGCCTCTGTCAAGTCATTAAATCGTCACATCAAGGAGATCCATAAAAAAATTAACACGCACACCGAAACGAGAGTGAGACCTATAAGAGTGGCTGCTCGTCGTGCTAATGAATAGATGCGCATAATACAAACTGATGAATACCGAGATGTTGAATGGCTCGAAGAGAACGATGTCGATATCCCGAAAGAACACAAAAGTGAGCACACAAACAACATCGAGCAACAAACATTTAATGTCATCGAAGACTTATCAGACTCATGGATTCAAGTGCCATGGACTGAGGACAATTAATTTGAATTTACCAAATTGTTTAATATTGTTTATTATATCTTAAGAATATAATATTTAAATATGATTTTAATAATTTGCTTGAATAAATATTAAATGTGCATTTAAATTCCTGCTCCTCATGAATAACAATAAAGAAACCTGAACAGATTAAAAAAAAAATATACCAATGTTTACGTAAGCATAGAAGGGGGGTTAAAAATTACTAAAATTCTGCTTACGTAATACTTGACCGGCCCCTAAGTGAACATGACATAGTGCAGCACTACTACTGTGCTAATTTACTGAGGTCTCTGTTTACACACCTCCAAAAAATTAAGTTTTACTTAGATGAGTAAATTTATGGAAAACTTAAAACTGAAAAAATCTTGTGTGGATTACTTGCCCTCTATTACTGAGGTGATAACTCAAAGCGCAAACATTTTCATGATAAAAGGGAGTAAAAGTGGGGGCAAGGATAATACCACATCTCAGAGTTTTAAGTTTTGCTTTCACAGCCATAACTGACAACTCTGAGACCATGCCAAAAACACACATGCACACAAAATGACACATAAACACACTGCAGTTATAGAAAAACAACTACCGTATGTACTACACACAACACTCAAAAAATAAAAAAAACAATCTACAATTGATATGGAGGGAATAATAGCACTACGTACAACCACACCTGCTCTGTTGAGCCCAGATCAGTGGATATAATACCATGGCCAAGTAATATTGTACCCTACTTCTACCTAGGTTTTCCACTGTGAATGGAGTAAAACTTTCTCCTACCAGACAATTACTGAGCGGAACTTGTACAAGATATACCATCATTGCTTGTTTCATTAAAGGAAAATAAACTGCTATTTATGTGTGTCCTGCATGACGCACAACCTGGATTGGTGTGGATACAGACCCCCCCCCCCTCCACCCAGAACATGGAAGNGGCTACTTTAATGGCTAAGCCCCTTCACTGGTAACTTTATAACTCATCTCTTGGCCCATAGAGGTGCCGAGAGGGCTGCAGGATGAGTAGCAGCACAGGTAGAAGCGAATGTGGTTGAAGTATTGGTTGGTAGGCTTAGCTGATAGCAGACGACCTGGTAACTTGAGTTAATGCTTAACTGTTGCAGCTGGGGTAGACCCGATAGGCTCTGGTTGGGGCTTAGGTGGGGTCGGTGAAAAGGGTGATACTGGCCTCGATACATTGAAGTATCCTGGGCAGTATGTTGCCCGTACTGAACTGAAGCTGTTGGTCCTACACGGAGTCTGCCAAGTGGAAGAGGCTGTGGTGTTTCTGGACCGTTGACAAGCAGCTTCCTCACGCAAATTAGTATAGACCACTCCGAAGTGCAGAACGCAACCAGGTTGCTAAGGCAGGCGCGCATGTAACGCAGGTTGCTTGCGTCCAGACGGCAGCAGATCTCGCTGGCCCACTTGAAGGTGACGGAACTGACAATGCGGGAGTCTGGTGATGGCGTGGCTTAGAATGGGGTGGAGGGGGGAGTACAACTGAGGCGGAGAATCAAGAAGTACCACATACATCACCCATAGTGCATCATGCAAAATTTGTTCCCAAAACTCAAGCAAAATCATTCTTCTACATCTGATTGTGTAATTATAACACTATTTTCAGAGATATACTTAAATATATCTATTTTGTTTGCTAAGTGTGTGAAACTAAATTTCAAGCCATATCCACATACAAACTTTCGTATTAAATTACAAGGTGGAAAACCCTATACGTATTCCTGTAACATACAATTTATTGAACCTTTCTGATACTACAGTTTCCCGCTAAATTTATTTAATTTTTTTGCCATTGTTGATTTCTTATGGCTGGACTGTTTCACTACACAATTTTGACAGTTCCGCTGGTGATGGGCGAGTCAATATTTGAAAACATGCTGCAGAAGATGAAAGTGTAACGGCAGCATCTTCAGTTTGTGGTATGGATGGGCNGGGTGGAGGGGGGAGTACAACTGAGGCGGAGAATCAAGAAGTACCACATACATCACCCATAGTGCATCATGCAAAACTTGTTCCCAAAACTCAAGCAAAATCATTCTTCTACCTCTGATTGTGTAATTATAACACTATTTTCAGAGATATACTTAAATATATCTATTTTGTTTGCTGAGTGTGTGAAACAAAATTTCAAGCCATATCCACATACAAACTTTCGTATTATTAATGTTCCACCTTTTGGGATATGCATAAGGACATTCATACAATTTATTGAACCTTTCTGATACTACAGTTTCCTGCTAAATTTATTTCATTTTTTTGCCATTGTTGATTTCTTATGGCTGGACTGTTTCACTACACAATTTTGACAGTTCCGCTGGTGATGGGTGAGTCAATATTTGAAAACATGCTGCAGAAGATGAAAGTCTAACGGCAGCATCTTCAGTTTGTGGTATGGATGGGCATGGTGATATACAGTGGTTGGGGAAGGGGTCTCTCTCACGCAGGCAGGATGTTAGTGGGACGTGCACACACACGCTGTGGCAGAGTGCGATACCTGGGAGTGTGCCAGCACATTCCTCCACTTCCTGGTACCGGCATGCTCGGCCGACATGGACGCGTGCTTCGGCTGGGAGCACCACAACACTCACTGTCTGCACTGCCCCAACACTAACTCTCCTACACTTAGCACTACACCTCTAATCACTCACCTGCAGTCCTGCCATCCACGCTGCCTTTGGGACACAACAACAACAACACTTAGTTCCAACTTAAAACACCACACCATTCTCAACACGAGGGCTTGAGATTTCTTTTTCACTTATATAAACATATAATCTTATTAAATCTAAACAAAATATATTTTTCAACATTTTGATTTAATAGTCAACGTCCCTCTCAGTTTTTAATAAATATTTTCCAAATATAAAATACTGGTGTGCTCAAGTATANTGATTTAATAGTCAACGTCCCTCTCAGTTTTTAATAAATATTTTCCAAATATAAAATACTGGTGTGCTCAAGTATAGACCACAGTTTATTAACTTTTAAAATCAAATTTTTTCTACTAAGTTTACAATAGGAAAGAAAAGTGTGGACTGTGGAAATAAGTAGTATTACTAAGATGACTGCAATAGTTTACGCTATACTCTGGTGACCCAGGGGCAACAGCCTGGTCCCAACAGCCCCAAAACCTCGGCAGCAGATGGAAACAACCCAGTGCCAGTGAGTGGTAGACAAAGGTTGGGGCCCATACCTGAGTAGAGGGACTTCAGGGNTGATTTAATAGTCAACGTCCCTCTCAGTTTTTAATAAATATTTTCCAAATATAAAATACTGGTGTGCTCAAGTATATTAACTTTTAAAATCAAATTTTTTCTACTAAGTTTACAATAGGAAAGAAAAGAGTGGACTGTGGAAATAAGTAGTATTACTAAGATGACTGCAATAGTTTGCGCTATACTCTGGTGACCCAGGGGCAACAGCCTGGTCCCAACAGCCCCAAAACCTCGGCAGCAGGTGGAAACAACCCAGTGCCAGTGAGTGGTAGACAAAGGTTGGGGCCCATACCAGAGTAGAGGGACTTCAGGGGAGTGGGAGGTGGGCTGACCTTACTGGCTTCGGCATTGGCAAATCCCTCTAGAGTGGTGGTAGCGGTGGGACACGGTCATTAGTAATTAAATAAGTTAGGAAAATCACTNAGCGGTGGGACACGGTCATTAGTAATTAAATAAGTTAGGAAAATCACTCGTAGGCCATGAGGCGGCACGTCTCTCTGCACTGGTTATTTTCTTTAGTAGTTTTCTTGAAGCAAGAACATAGGAGGGTGGAGGAGCTGACATCAGATAAACAAACTTGTTCTTCAGTGAATTTTATTTACTGCACTGGCACGAGTTCGGTTTACATACACAATACTTTGAGAACACTTGCTTACAATACACTGGAAAAACACTGAAATACACCCTACCTACTCTAATACCACAACCGTGAGGCACTAAACAGGATTTACAGAACTGGAAATAGGCGGCGGCATGCCCGACAATGAGCACTTGTTCCGGTGAGGCGTAGGGTGCGTTCCCAACGTCCACATAGGTCTGCACCCTGGTGGTTGGAGTAAAAGGTAAAAGGATGGCAGCTGAGCATGTTTCGATCCCTGTGCCTAGGTAGAGGTTGACAGTGGTTGAGCATGTCTCGACCCTGGCCCCACTGACAGGAGGTTTTGAGGTGCGTTCTACCACCGAGCGTATTTCGGCCTCTCGATAGCAAAACCAGGTGTAAGAGAAGGTAGGAATCCTCTGTCACCCCTAAGTGTATTTCAACCCCCAGGTTAGGAGGATAGGTTAGAGGTAGCGACAATGAGCGTATTTCGGCCCCTGGTCAGTGGGAGGGTCAGTGGATGCGGAGAGCATGTGGACGCTGTGGTTCTACTTTGGGGGAGGTTCCCAGACGCACTCTCTGCTCTGCTCTGCTCTGCTCTGCTCTGCTCTGCTCTGCCTGCGACCGGCTTATATATCAGCCTGGCTGGGGCGACGGCTGATGTCACAAAATGGCGGCTACCTGAGTGAAGGGGTGGTGTGTGGCCCCTCTTACAAATGAAACAAAAGGCCAATGGACACTGTTCTCAACATTAGAAAATAAAATTTCAGTGCAGAAAATTATTTTAGGTAAATAAATTACAAGTACCTTAAAGAATTACTCAATTACAAATTTCCACGACTTTATTATAGTTTTACGTTATTTACAAACATGATTTTATTACTTCGTTTTTTAATACAGGCAGCAAGTTATTCCTCTTACTGAATTTTTATCTCTAGCAGCTATTATTACATGAGATATAAATTTCTTATAGGCATAATCATGGAAGCCATACAGACATTGTTACTTCCTTAATTACGTTAAGGTTAAATATTGACAAGAATCTCTAGGAAACTTGTTGTGACGAAAAATATGGTAGCAGGAAGGCACCAGCTCCAAATTCACAAGACAGCAGCTGCTCTCACAAAGCAGAGAAAATACAGCCAGTTCTTGAGTAATTTAGAACTTCTGGAGTCAGCCTAGAGAAAGATTCCTTTTCCTTAACTGCCAAGCATTTAATGTATGCAATGACAAGTAAAAAATTTAAAATTATAGCGTCAGCTTGAAGTCTCATTAGTACATGCAGTATTACGGGAACACTGCACGCCATTTCAGAGCTTTGTGCTTAGTAGCCCATATCACTCCCGCACTTCTCTGCTTGAAATGCGTAAAATAACTTCAGGTAAGTGAACCTCTTAAATTGTTTGTTTATACAAATGTCCAATGATACGGAGGCCCAGGCGATTCAACTTGCCATAGGTTCTCAGAGATACAGTATTTAAAAGGTGCATATGGCAAGATCATTAAATACCAAATAGTCCTTACTGAAATTCCGAACAAAAGCATTAGAAAAATAAACTCAAACAGAGAAATATGTTGTTAGAAAAATTGCCTTTCTTTCGTCAAACAATTATGAATAGTTTTTTTTAGATGCATAAGAATTCTTTTAACTCAAGAGAGAAATAAGATATTTCTTAAATTCATAATTTAATTATTTTTATTTAATATTAATGAATACCATTGCCAAGCATTCCAAAACTATGAATTTACTGACAAACAAAATATTTAGTGTTTACAGCTGTCTGTTCCTTTACTGCTGACGAGCACTGATGAACCATCAGTGATTTCAGTGCTCATAAGTAATAACGGAAGGCAGCCNCTGTTCCTTTACTGCTGACGAGCACTGATGAACCATCAGTGATTTCAGTGCTCATAAGTAATAACGGAAGGCAGCCGGAGTGAACAGCCTAGCAACAATCACTGCAACCATTGAGCTCTCCTCTCCTCCCATTCAGCTCCTGCTCAGATGTCGGGCGTGACCTTGCTTCCTCCCCTTACGTGTCTGGCTAGTTATGAGTAAGTGCTCTGTTCTCTGCTTCAAATCAGATGTAGCTCATCACAGTGAGGCGTGATATTGTTTCCTTCCCTTGACACACCATGGGCAATGTCTTTCATCATTCTAGCTTCCACCACAGCTGTATCCCATCCCAAGCAAGAACCACCAGGCTGTACAAGCCACGGTGTTTCCATAATGCAAGGGGTAGCCGGCTCACTGCCCTGCCGCTGCCTGTAAGCTGGCTGCCTGCATCACACCTCTGCTTGGCGCTGCGGCGAGAGCCTGCCTACCTCTCCTCTGGCCACCAGCCGTGGAGGGGTAACCCCTGTGCATCTCGACCGCACAGCCAGCATCTTTTGCTCTACACTCTCCCTTTACCTCCCTAGTTAGCCCTAGGTCCCAGAGTATAATACCGCCTGCCGACTGTGGTACGAGCTGTTTTGCTCAGAAAGTCAGAATGTCAGTGCCCGACCGTGCACCGGTCGCCCAGAGCCTCTGCTTCATTTAGACACAGTGTTACTTCCTTCCACTCTAGATCATGTCACCACCGTATTTTGGGGTAACCCTTACGCCACCGCACAGCTGCATTCACCGTGGCCCCCAGTATACGTAGTGGGCAACCTTCAGGACCTGGAGGGTCCAGGCTGGATGTGTGTGTGTTTTGTTGGTGCGCCAATAAACACACTCATACTCCATCTTGGTCCAGCTTTTCACTTCCAACTCACTAATCTTCTGTTACCTGATCCTGCTATCCACCCATTTTGGTCCAATAACCGTAATTATAATTCCAGATGTTGGCACAAGACTACAAACTCTTATGCCCTTCAGGCTGCAGAAGTTAGGGGCAACCCTCTTTGTGGTGGGAATTGGAGTATGGCAAAAATCCTGCCTTGCCAATCACCATCAGAGAGGAGTGCATTACTGCTGCCCAACCTTTCGGTGGAATACTTGGTGTTCTGGCAATAATCCTGCCCTACCTGATACCCTAGGAAGGAGATACGAGTTTCTAGGACATATAACCATAAAGGAGGCCTTTCCAGTATATTGCCCAGGAATTACTCCCCCTTTATTTGTCACACTGACATTGTTAGTATCAGCCATGCCAGCATCTATGGTATACATGCTCTTACCGCTTCTCTCTCTAAACCCTCTTATGCAGCACCACTGAGAAGCCAGGAAGGCTGCAGGGTTGAAGCAAAAGCCCAACTGAGTGTACACACTGCTGAGAGAGGAGGCTGCGTGAAGGAGAAGCATCGCTGTCAACCATGAGCCATATCAAACTTCGTCCGAGGGAGAATTGCACAAGGATATCTCCNACTGCTGAGAGAGGAGGCTGCGTAAAGGAGAAGCATCGCTGTCAACCATGAGCCATATCAAACTTCGTCCGAGGGAGAATTGCACAAGGATATCTCCTTGGGTGCTTTTGTGTACCACGAGCACACACACCACAGCCACAAACGACACCAAAGCACAGACGCACTGAACCTCACCCTGCTGACACTGCGAAAGTAGTCTGCCAGCTCCTGCTGTCAGAAAGATTTGCCCCAACCTATTCCTGGACACGACCAATAGTACATCTGGCTCAAGCCAAAGTTCAGAGACCAATCATTGTCACAGCCCCCAAAACCACTTCCACCACCAATCTCCCCATCAAAAGGATGCCTGTTCCTCCATCCTCAATCCTCAGGAAGCTGCAGACATCCCCTGCTAGGAGAGTACTACAGCAGGTGAGGTGTCATCCTTACACGTCTAGTGTAGTGGTTACCTAGCAATTAGTGTAATATCCTCATGTCGCCCTTCTCTCACCTGGATGATGAGAGATGTATAGCCGGTTTGCTGGATCCAATTTGCATCTGAACAGTGCACAATTCCACAACTTACGTGTTGAGTAAAAACTCTTCAGGAGGGGGATACACTCATTGGTCATCCTCGGCAACCTTTGGGTGCAACTCGCCACTGCCTAAACCAGTTCAATCTGTCCCCTCCATGCTTTGTGGAAGGAGAGGCAGATAAAGATCACCCTTCTCACAGATTATGATAATTTGAAGGGGTTATGGCCTAGGGCACATTTTTACATGTGCTGGAGCAGGCTACTGGAGTGCCAAAACAAAAACAGCAAAATTTAGGAAATAAAAACATTCTTTTAAACTTTTCATAACTTGAGAATTATGGTGTTACTGTTATGCAATAGTAATGATTATGTGATAAAATTGATGCGTGACACGTATTTGGTTTTTTTTTTCGACTCCACCTCATCACATGCAATGTCACATAGCCTGAAAGGAGTATCAAACCCAGATACCGCCAGCCATCAGAGCCGACCGGCATTCTACTAGAGACGTGTGGATACTCAAGGGATCAGCGGTTGACCCACCAGATACTTCATATAGCAAATGCACGTGCAGTTTAATTACCCTCCATTATGAAGCCAAGGAAAGTAAGGCATGTAAGTAGCCCCTAACTGGGCGTCAGATACTCACCTGCTGCACACGAGTGCCGAACGTAGCAAGGAACGGGAGTTGTCCCTAAGCAAGCGTCAGATACCCACCCACCGCACACAAATGCCAAGTGAAGCAACGCAAGTGTGTTGCCCTTAACTGGGTGTTGGATGCAGCTCACACAAGGAAAACAACTTCAGCCTCACTATCCCCGAGAGAACGCAGCAGGGCCGTGCTGCCCACAAAGAGAGGGAGGTAGCAACCAAAGCCACTCGAAGGCTTACGAGACCTGAGGCACTGAGTCCAGGAAATTCTGTAGCCCCTTTCTGGTGCAGCTTGACAGATCCATTTCCCAGAAGGATAATGCTTGGCCTCACACTGCACTAGTATCTCTGGCCTGCCTTTGTCATGTCAGCATGCTTCCTTGGCCAGCCAGGTCTTTGGACCTCTTGGCCGCGCACCCCAGCAAACACCATTTCTTCGTGGGTAGCTCGCCCCTGCACCTTCCAGTGCTGAGGTTCTCTGCTAATCACTGCCGAAGACATTGTTCCTAGGCAGCTCACCCCAGCACCTTCCAGTGCTGGGGCTCTCTGCCAGCCACCGCCGAACAGAAGTTGTTCCGATGCAACTCGTCCTAGCACCTTCCAGTAATGGGGTTCTCTGTTAATCCCTGTCGAAGACGTTGTTCCTGGGCAGCTTGCCCCAGCACCTTCTAGTGCTGGGGCTCTCTGCCAGCCACCGCCGAATGTTAATTGTCTGCAGCTCTCTTCAGCACAACTTGTGCGGAAACTCCCTGCCTACCGTCGTCCTCACGAGGAACCACCAGCAGCTAGACATCTTCTAGAAACCAGCAACCAGCTACCCCTGACGAGTCTACGTCCCCCTTAACCTCACTCACTTCTTCCGTAGTGACACCCGAGTCCCTTCATGATTAACATTGTCGTCAGTTAGGGTCAGTTGTTTTCATAGCAGCTTAGTTGATTGTTGTCTTTATTTCTGACAGGCCCTCTTCACCTGTCTTTAACTTTAACTTCTGCAGGTTATGTAGCAACAAAGGTAAAGTGCAGGAGATAGTACAGGTCAACGTGTTTTATTCTGGACGGAATAAAACACATTTGCTGGTCTAACTTCGGAATACTCATTCTAGGGTTAGGGTAAAACTATACCTCCTTCAATCCTAGTAAACACCATCCCTCAAGGGAGAGGCAGGTGACCGTGGCTTTGAACTGATTTCCGACTCACAGTGTAGGACAGCAGGCTGTCCTCTAAACAAGGACAGCACGTACATCGCAAATACCACACACTCATAGGCCACCCATACTGTGAACAGGGTACTGAAGAGTACCTGGTGCGCAGTACGGTAGAGCATCCCTACTAGCAAGACTACACAATGAAGCGGTTAGGCCACCCCATGTCAGCTAACCCACTCCTTCCAAAGCATATAGACTTGCCGGAAGGAGTGCCAGGCCTGAAGAGGAGTGACCTAAGCACCTCTGGGTACTCATCTAGTTACGGAAACAGTCGCCTGCCCCTCCTTTGCAGAAGTGGACGTTAGAACCTTCCGTTAATGACATTCACTCATAGAAAAAGAATAAAGTGGTGTGACTGGAGGACAGATACTGGTCCTGCGGTTAATCAGTTACTAAGTAACCAAACCCAGTCAGCCTTCAGCTGTTTAAACCCCACCCCAAGAGAGCAAGCTCCTGCCGCCCATCAACTGCTGAGGCCTTACCTCGCAGTTTACCTAGCTAACCTCTTTGAGCCACCCCGCAAGACCGCCGGAACACCACATCCAGTCGTCGTCAGCCACGACTAGGTCTGCCAGTGACCTTGGGAGTGACACCCACACCAGATTCCAGTCTGCAGCATCCAGCCACCCACCCAAGCGTACCAGCTGCCAATACACCAGAGGACCAGCAAGAAGTCAATCCTGCTGCCTGCAGCCCTAGGAAGGTGCACAGCCATGTGGTAACAGCTTCCAGCAGCGAGTTGACCCTGGGTACAGCCCGAACAAGGTAAGCCAGCACCGGCAATGGCACCTACCCCAGCCATCCATGGGGGGTGGGGGATATATATATATATATNGTACCCAGCAGACCACCTACCCATCCAACCCTGTGCATGCGACCAGCTAAGGCCAAGCACCTGATAGTGCAAACTCCACTTCAGGATTTGCACAGAACCAGTGTCTCTGACCTGACTCCTAGTGAAACCCTTGCTCACGTGTGATGCACACCACCTTTAACCCAGTCCTCAAGCATCAAAATTGACACCAACTCCTAGGAAGGATATAGAATTAACATCTAACTAACCCTGGCAGATAGGAAGCTATGTTCCTTTAATGAGGTAAAACTACCCTGCTTTACCCTACTTTACCAGGGGCGCTGGACAGACTGGTATCTCTATTATGATGTAAGGCCGGTGGTGAAGTAGGTCTAATAGTGAGCCTGGTGGGGACCCTCACAGGCACAAATCCATGCACTGTTGGGCAGGTTGGGTAACTGGCAGGAGTCTCGCGAGGCTGTGGAATGGCTGACTGCGGGTACTTTGGAGGTGTACATGGTAATGGCTATAGTCTCCGGGAGACAGTGAAGTAGCCTTCCATATACCCAGATGGCGCTGGAGATGCTGACAGCGCTCCACTCCATGAGGTGGCAGGAGCATGTGCTAACTGTCTCAGAAATTTAGCCTCGTCCCTCTCATTGCTATACAACCTCAGGGTGTTAGACCCTTGCTCCGCAGCATTGCCTGGCTTGGGCAGCAAGGAACTTGGAAACCTTATTTTGCCCAGCCTGGTGTCGAGGTGTGGGGGCAGTTGCAATGTGAACTGTCAAAATTAAGTCAAACTGCAAATATCCTGATTTTACACTGTCATCTACACATGACTTCAGACTCACAGCACCTGCCTATCTGGCCCAAAAATTGTATTGCAGTATGTTTGAAATACATACTTATTTTTACAAGAAACTATTGAAAATATGATATTTGAATTAATAGACAAAGAATAAATAAGCACAGGCAGCTTCACAATAAATAAAACTTTCAACATATCTTGTCCCATATAAAAAAAATTGTTTTAAAAATTTTTGGTAATAGCTACCTTTCACTCCTGTGTGCAAAAATAATACTACAGCTGGGGCATTGAATACTTTATCTCAATATCCATCAATTCTTGGCTACATCAAAAGTGTTATGTATCAAAGCAAACCTTTTAGTACACGTCTTTCCTATTGAAACCACTAGCTTCTTTTAAGGTATAAATGAACTAAAAATAATAAATGTACAATTGATTAGAACTAAACCATTCTTGGCAAAACTTTGCCACTTTTTTGACTATACAGTATTAAGCTGTTTTACTGAAATTTAATATACACAGAAAAGGGTAACAAAATGAAAATGCAAAATGAAAATTTTTAATTTTACTAAGTTATAGAGTAATAAAAGTATAGAGTTTTCACCTCTGAAAAAATACTAACTGATTTTAAGCCATAATTTGAATGGGCTACTGCCCTGAGCTTTGTAACAAACTTTAAACATATTAAATGTTAAGCACCAACACCTGAGTCCTATAGATTAATCGTTAAAAAACTGACATTGCCTTGCATGAGATAATGTACAATTTGCTACATGCAACAATGTCAGCCAGCACACCAAACCTCTACAATGCAAATATCTCCACATGGTTGGGTGCTCATCCCTGATCTCATTCAACCTGTTTATGGTGGGAGTAATATGAAGCTATGAATAACACACAAAACAATATAATAAATAAATACTACAAAATTAATTTTCCATAAAATAAATAAATTATGAAAGTGAAATAAAATTACAATAATTCTGGAATACAGAAAGAACAGGAAAGTAACATATATGTAGTAAAATAGTTTAAAAAAAAGACACTCCTACACATATGTCTACGGCTGCTCACAAAGTTACACACTTGGATCTGAGAATATATGTTACTGTGTGTGGATTCCAGTCACTTTTGAGTTTCAGTTTCTTTCTACCTGTTTACAAGAGTGCTTTGTTCTTATGCACTGCTACATAACAATCGCCTGGCTAGAGCCTGGCTCAAGTCCTGCTGAGGATGCAGGACAGACAGTAAAGTAGTTGCTACCTGGTTACGGACAGTTCCCAGGGACGGAGGGTCGTTCCAGCCGGCCGGAGAGTTGGCAGCTGCTGGAGTCTGGAACTGCTGCTGGAGAGGCACACTCTGAGCTGGCACGTCTGCTGCACACACACACACACACACACACATGCCTTCCAGGCTCACTAATCTGTTCACCAACACTTGACAACAAGTGTTCACCCAAAGTTACAGAGCAATAAGGACTAGCATGAAGGACAATACAGTCAAACTGCTTTTTTATACTTTCCAAGTGACCAAGAAACTAAAGTTGCCAAGTACAGGAAGCTGCAAAATGAGGAAGGAAGCAGCAAGAGAGGGGGATGCTGTTTAGATGTGTCAATTTGTGGACATATATATACAGTAGAACCCTGTTACAACATTCCCGCATATATAACATTTTCCTGCATCTAACACCATTATTTCATGGACGAACCATTTCACCATTTCAGACATATTAATAATGCAGTATCCTACAAACAGATAACAAAAACAGTTTATAATTCAAATATTAAGGATTTTAGAGGTGATGGTACTGAAAATTACTAAGATAACCATGAGCAGATGAGTGAGTAAGCATTCAGAATGCATGTCATTGTGCTATAATTGATGATGCTATGTCCATGGAATTCATATCACTTATATTTTTACATCAAATTTTTCAGATGAAGATATTGAAGAACTTGGCTAACTATTTATTTACAAAAATTATTATGGTACATTTAAATTTTGTTTTGCTTGATGTGTCTGTGTAGGTGTAACAGTGTTTCCTGTTTATAACCTTTATTTTACTGACCCCTTGAAAAATGTTATAACAGGGCTCTACTGTAATGTTGTGTATTTAAATGTGTAAATTTGTGGACATCACATGTTAAAATTTGTTGTGCATTATCAGTGAATGTAATATACACTTTTTTGTTCATTCACCATGACTGATGTTAAAGCAGCATTATTACTCCTTCGCTTAGTGAAGGAATGTATGAAGTTTGCACATGATCTAGCGAATGTGGTTGTTAGTGACGCGCATAAGGTTAGGTTGTTTCTTGCCAACATCCGTAACCTTCCAGAGGTGAAACAGTAGTATAAAGCGGGTTACATAGAGGCGGAAGCTTCATCAGACAAGATAGAAAATTCAACAGTGACAAGCATCTGCAACAAAAGACCAAATTTGAAGAGCAGTATTACATCATCATGGCTATCGTCAACTCGGACAAGAGTACAGGAAAGGCAGAAATGGATGCTAAGGGATGAAGTTCACGTAAGTTCAACATTGCTTTACCAAAGATTGCTCTCCCAATCTTTGATGGCACCGTTCGGTAGTGGTCCAACTTATCTTACTCTTGTTTGAGATATTATTTCCCAATAACCCATTAGCTTACTTATAGGGCGCTCTTATCAGCGATTCCCTTGGGATGATTCAGTTTCTTTCATTGTCAGAGGCAAACTTTGAGGTACCCTAGATTTAGCTTCTAGGCCATTACAATAAACGCTTTATTGTGTTTGCACATGTTGAGGCTTTGCTGCAAGCACCTTCAGCATCAGCAGTCATAACAGTCATTGCACGAGTCATTTCAGAGAAAAACTCAGCACTTGAGGCATTGGGGGTGCCTGTGAATCAATGGAACATCATTCTGTGTAAGTAGCTGGACCCTAAATTACAATTAGATTGGGAAATGACTTTGGGTCATGAATTTTCAATTCTGGATGAGTTCAATACATTTATAGAAAAACACTGCAGGGTACAATAAGTCCTTAGTGCTTCTCATCACACGGTTTTTGGACAGAAACCTAAACAGAAACATTTTGTCGCAGCAAAGCATGTCGCAGCAAAGCATATCCCAGTATCAAAGGTTCTTGACAGCACTGTGCAATATTGTTGTGTATGTAGCGCCTCCCATCCTTTGTATAAGTTCCCAGAATTCCTTCTTAAACAGAACCCACATGATCACTTTGGAATTGTCAAAAAACACAACCTGTTCTTGAACTGCCACATTGGTCCCACCAATCTAAAACTGCTCTTCTGCAGCGTCTTGCTGCCATCGTGGTGGCAAAAACCATTCCTCATTGCACTTTGAATGGAAAACTGGTGGTGAGGACTCCAACTCAGGCCAGGTTGGCACCTCAGCACAGCCGGCAGAAATAGTAGCTTCCTTGTCATCACTACTGCTGACCTTCCCTAATTCAAGCCATGTCATTATACTGTCAACAGCCCAAGTCGCAATTCTTGACAATGGGTAATCCATACATTGTATGGGAATTATTGGATATGGCAAGCCAAGCCAGCTTCATAACTAAATTGTGTATGCAGAAGCTACAGTTAAAGCATAACATAGTTCATCTTCCAGTTCAGGGTTTATCAAACAATCCAGTTAATGTCATGAGGGTATGTGCAACAATTGTTGTTGTGCCAGTTGGCAACACTAGCCTTCAGTTTCCCTTAGATGACTTTATTCTACCATGTATTACCAGTGACCTACCCCATGTAATGCGTAATGCTGTATTCTACATGAAGCTTGTGGACCCATCTTTCGGCATTCCTGGTCCTGTTGACTTGCTTATTGGGGCATAAATTTTCCTTCACCTGTTGACTGGAGGCAAGCCTGTGGCTTTAGAGTATGTTTTTGGCTGGGTTTTGATGGAAAAGGTGAGACCTGAGCCTGTATTACTGCAATCCGAATCATTTTGTATCTCACTCTTCACTTTGGCTCCCTCCTTGGATGTTGTTATGAAGAAGTTTTGGGAGGTCAACAAAATATCAGGCACCTGAGGATGAGCTGTGTGAGAGAGAGTTTGTTGAAACTCACAGAAAGCATGAAGATGGTTGATATAGTGTGTATGTGCCATTTCGTTAAGTTTTCCCCTGAAGTCTGAGACACTAGACCTCAGGCCATACATCTGTTTCTTGGCTTAGAAAGGCAACTGAGAAGAAATATGACACTCAAGGTTATGTACTCATTTCATGCAGGACTATCTTGCTTTGGTCAACATGGAAAGGTTCATCCAGATCACGTACATTCATCAACATCCTACTCTATCTCTCGTGATTGTATATTATATAATAAAGTCAGAGAGTTTCACCACCAAACTGAATAAAAAAATAATAACTGTAATCTTGAAGTTTGCATCATAACTTCTTCGTTGCCACGTATTTATCTGCAATGATGAAGATACTCACAACTAAGTGGAATTAGAAGCCATAATAAGTAATAGTTTGCTCAGTTATACAATACTGCATTAAAAAAATATACGTAACCTAACAAATTAAACGAGTGCTAAACTTCTATGAAAACGTAGGCAGTTGCCATAGTGCGCATGATATGTGATATGGTGAACTTCGTATTCGACTTCATAGAATGGTCCTGACACTCTACTCGGTAACTTACGTCGACTGGTATTGCAAAATGATACTTCACAAGTGTTAGTTGTCCACCATTTTGTGTCCACATTTCCAACCTCTATGTCTCTACGTAGTACTTTATCTATAACATCTTGTGAAATGCTCAAAATGTAAACAAACATGCTTTCACGGTAACACAGTATAGAATAATTTATAATGTAATAATTTAATAATCAAACAACTAATTAAAGATAATGAAAATATGAATTTGTTCATATTTATGCAATACAATTAAATTGCATCAGTCGTAAATTGTAAATAAAACAAAACTTTGAACCATAGCCCATCAAAGCTAACCAAAAATGTTATAAACATTATATTTATTTATATTTTGAATTAAACTGTTTGCTAGTGATGTAAATAGCGCTAATCGTGAAACAGGTGTGCCATACGATTGCGTGCCATACGATTGCACACATTTCAGTAAGCATGGTAGAATGTTACCAACTTTAGGTTTCAAATATAAGTTGACTGCCAATTTCTAAAATACAATATTTTTGTAAAAAACATCAACTTATATTCAGAAAAATACGGTAGCTTTTTGACAGGTCCAGTGTTGGAGAAAGTGATGTAGGGGATGATTTCTTACACTTTTGCCTGAATGTAGTCATCTTTACCAGTAATACTAAAAAAAAAGCATTGCCAGATCTCTGTGCACCTGGACCACCAAAACCACCAAAGTAATGTCTGACGATTCAGTGATACTGACCATGACTACTGGCTTACATACAGGTTGTCATCTGCACCATATTTGGCACTCTGCACACTTCAGCAGTTGACGCGGACTCTGTTGGCTCGGCACTGGTNCTAGTGAAACCCTTGCTCACGTGTGATGCACACCACCTTTAACCCAGTCCTCAAGCATCAAAATTGACACCAACTCTTAGGAAGGATATAGAATTAACATCTAACTAACCCTGGCAGATAGGAAGCTATGTTCCTTTAATGAGGTAAAACTACCCTGCTTTACCATACTTTACCAGGGGCGCTGGACAGACTGGTATCTCTATTATGATGTAAGGCCGGTGGTGAAGTAGGTGTAATAGTGAGCCTGGTGGGGACCCTCACAGGCACAAATCCATGAACTGTTGGGCAGGTTGGGTAACTGGCAGGAGTCTCGCGAGGCTGTGGAATGGCTGACTGCGGGTACTTTGGAGGTGTACATGGTAATGGCTATAGTCTCCGGGAGACAGTGAAGTAGCCTTCCATATACCCAGATGGCGCTGGAGATGCTGACAGCGCTCCACTCCATGAGGTGGCAGGAGCATGTGCTAACTGTCTCAGAAATTTAGCCTCTTCGCTCTCATTGCTATACAACCTCAGGGTGTTAGACCCTTGCTCCGCAGCATTGCCTGGCTTGGGCAGCAAGGAACTTGGAAACCTTATTTTGCCCAGCCTGGTGTCGAGGTGTGGGGGCAGTTGCAATGTGAACTGTCAAAATTAAGTCAAACTGCAAATATCCTGATTTTACACTGTCATCTACACATGACTTCAGACTCACAGCACCTGCCTATCTGGCCCAAAAATTGTATTGCAGTATGTTTGAAATACATACTTATTTTTACAAGAAACTATTGAAAATATGATATTTGAATTAATAGACAAAGAATAAATAAGCACAGGCAGCTTCACAATGAATAAAACTTTCAACATATCTTGTCCCATATAAAAAAATGGTTTTAAAATTTTTTGGTAATAGCTACCTTTCACTCCTGTGTGCAAAAATAATACTACAGCTGGGGCATTGAATACTTTATCTCAATATCCATCAATTCTTGGCTACATTAAAAGTGTTATGTATCAAAGCAAACCTTTTAGTACACGTCTTTCCTATTGAAACCACTAGCTTCTTTTAAGGTATAAATGAACTAAAAATAATAAATGTACAGTTGATTAGAACTAAACCATTTTTGGCAAAACCTTACCACTTTTTTTACTATACAGTATTAAGCTGTTTTACTGAAATTTAATATACACAGAAAAGGGTAACAAAATTAAAATGCAAAATTAAAATTTTTAATTTTACTAAGTTATAAAGTAATAAAAGTATAGAGTTTTCACCTCTGAAAAAATACTAACTGATTTTAAGCCATAATTTGAATGGGCTACTGCCCTGAGCTTTGTAACAAACTTTAAACATATTAAATGTTAAGCACCAACACCTGAGTCCTATAGATTAATCGTGAAAAAACTGACATTGCCTTGCATGAGATAATGTACAATTTGCTACATGCAACAATGTCAGTCAGCACACCAAACCTCTACAATGCAAATATCTCCAGATGGTTGGGTGCTCATCCCTGATCTCATTCAACCTGTTTATGGTGGGAGTAATATGAAGCTATGAATACCACACAAAACAATATAATAAATAAATACTACAAAATTAATTTTCCATGTAATAAATAAATTATGAAAGTGAAATAAAATTACAATAATTCTGGAATACAGAAAGAACGGGAAAGTAACATATATGTAGTAAAATAGTTTAAAAAAAAACACTCCTACACATATGTCTACGGCTGCTCACAAAGTTACACACTTGCATCTGAGAATATATGTTACTGTGTGTGGATTCCAGTCACTTTTGAGTTTCAGTTTCTTTCTACCTGTTTACAAGAGTGCTTTGTTCTTATGCACTGCTACGTAACAATCGCCTGGCTAGAGCCTGGCTCAAGTCCTGCTGAGGATGCAGGTCAGACAGTAAAGTAGTTGCTACCTGGTTACGGACAGTTCCCAGGGACGGAGGGTCGTTCCAGCCGGCCGGAGAGTNACAGACAGTAAAGTAGTTGCTACCTGGTTACGGACAGTTCCCAGGGACGGAGGGTCGTTCCAGCCGGCCGGAGAGTTGGCAGCTGCTGGAGTCTGGAACTGCTGCTGGAGAGGCACACTCTGAGCTGGCACGTCTGCTGCACACACACACACACACANGCTGCTGGAGTCTGGAACTGCTGCTGGAGAGGCACACTCTGAGCTGGCACGTCTGCTGCACACACACACACACACACACACATGCCTTCCAGGCTCACTAATCTGTCCACCAACACTTGACAACAAGTGTTCACCCAAAGTTACAGAGCAATAAGGACTAGCATGAAGGACAATACAGTCAANCCACCAACACTTGACAACAAGTGTTCACCCAAAGTTACAGAGCAATAAGGACTAGCATGAAGGACAATACAGTCAAACTGCTTTTTTATACTTTCCAAGTGACCAAGAAACTAAAGTTGCCAAGTACAGGAAGCTGCAAAATGAGGAAGGAAGCAGCAAGAGAGGGGGATGCTGTTTAGATGTGTCAATTTGTGGACATATATATACAGTAGAACCCTGTTACAACATTCCCGCATATATAACATTTTCCTGCATCTAACACCATTATTTCATGGACGAACCATTTCACCATTTCAGACATATTAATAATGCAGTATCCTACAAACAGATAACAAAAACNATTATTTCATGGACGAACCATTTCACCATTTCAGACATATTAATAATGCAGTATCCTACAAACAGATAACAAAAACCGTTTATAATTCAAATATTAAGGATTTTAGCGGTGATGGTACTGAAAATTACTAAGATAACCATGAGCAGATGAGTGAGTAAGCATCCAGAATGCATGTCATTGTGCTATAATTGATGATGCTATGTCCACTGGTATTTTTACATCAAATTTTTCAGATGAAGATATTGAAGAACTTGGCTAACTATTTATTTACAAAAATTATTATGGTACATTCAAATTTTGTTTTGCTTGATGTGTCTGTGTAGGTGTAATAGTGTTTCCTGCTTATAACCTTTATTTTACTGACCCCTTGAAAAATGTTATAACAGGGCCCTACTGTAATGTTGTGTATTTAAATGTGTAAATTTGTGGACATCACATGTTAAAATTTGTTGTGCATTATCAGTGAATGTAATATACACTTTTTTGTTCATTCACCACGACTGATGTTAAAGCAGCATTATTACTCCTTCGCTTAGTGAATGAATGTATGAAGTTTGCACATGATCTAGCGAATGTGGTTGTTAGTGACGCGCATAAGGTTAGGCTGTTTCTTGCCAACATCCGTAACCTTCCAGAGGTGAAACAGTAGTATAAAGCGGGTTACATAGAGGCGGAAGCTTCATCAGACAAGATAGAAAATTCAACAGTGACAAGCATCTGCAACAAAAGACCAAATTTGAAGATTTATTATAGGGCGCTCTTATCAGCGATTCCCTTGGGATGATTCAGTTTCTTTCATTGTCAGAGGCAAACTTTGAGGTACCCTAGATTTAGCTTCTAGGGCATTACAATAAACGCTTTATTGTGTTTGCACATGTTGAGGCTTTGCTGCAAGCACCTTCAGCATCAGCAGTCATAACAGTCATTGCACGAGTCATTTCAGAGAAAAACTCAGCACTTGAGGCATTGGGGGTGCCTGTGAATCAATGGAACATCATTCTGTGTAAGTAGCTGGACCCTAAATTACAATTAGATTGGGAAATTACTTTGTGTCATGAATTTCCAATTCTGGATGAGTTCAATACATTTCTAGAAAAACACTGCAGGGTACAATAAGTCCTTAATGCTTCTCATCACACGGTTTTTGGACAGAAACCTAAACAGAAACATTTTGTCGCAGCAAAGCATATCCCAGTATCAAATGTTCTTGTCAGCACTGTGCAATCTTGTTGTGTATGTAGCGCCTCCCATCCTTTGTATAAGTTCCCAGAATTCCTTCTTTAACAGAACCCACATGATCACTTTGGAATTGTCAAAAAACACAACCTGTTCTTGAACTGCCACATTGGTCCCACCAATCTAAAACTGCTCTTCTGCAGCATCTTGCTGCCATCGTGGTGGCAAAAACCATTCCTCATTGCACTTTGAATGGAAAACTGGTGGTGAGGACTCCAACTCAGGCCAGGTTGGCACCTCAGCACAGCCGGCAGAAATAGTAGCTTCCTTGTCATCACTAATTCAAGCCATGTCATTATACTGTCAACAGCCTAAGTCGCAATTCTTGACTATGGGTAATCCATACATTGTATGGGAATTATTGGATATGGCAAACCAAGCCAGCTTCATAACTAAATTGTGTATGCAGAAGCTGCAGTTAAAGCATAACACAGTTCATCTTCCAGTTCAGGGTTTATCAAACAATCCAGTTAATGTCATGAGGGTATGTGCAACAATTGTTGTTGTGCCAGTTGGCAACACTAGCCTTCAGTTTCCCTTAGATGACTTTATTCTACCATGTATTACCAGTGACCTACCCCATGTAATGGTGTCTAGTGTAATACGTAATGCTGTATCCTACATGAAGCTTGTGGACCCATCTTTCGGCATTCCTGGTCCTGTTGACTTGCTTATTGGGGCATAAATTTCCCCCCACCTGTTGACTGGAGGCAAGCCTGTGGCTTTAGAGTCTGTTTTTGGCTGGGTTTTGATGGAAAAGGTGAGACCTGAGCCTGTATTACTGCAATCCGAATCATTTTGTATCTCACTCTTCACTTTGGCTCCCTCCTTGGATGTTGTTATGAAGAAGTTTTGGGAAGTCAACAAAATATCAGGCACCTGAGGATGAGCTGTGTGAGAGAGAGTTTGTTGAAACTCACAGAAAGCATGAAGATGGTTGATATAGTGTGTATGTGCCATTTCGTTAAGTTTTCCCCTGAAGTCTGAGACACTAGATCTCAGGTCATACATCTGTTTCTTGGCATAGAAAGGCAACTGAGAAGAAATATGACACTCAAGGTTATGTACTCATTTCATGCAGGACTATCTTGCTTTGGTCAACATGGAAAGGTTCATCCAGATCACGTACATTCATCAACATCCTACTCTATCTCTCGTGATTATATATTATATAATAAAGTCAGAGAGTTTCACCACCAAACTGAATGAAAAAATAATAACTCTAATCTTGAAGTTTGCATCATAACTTCTTCGTTGCCACGTATTTATCTGCGATGATGAAGATACTCATAACTAAGTGGAATTAGAAGCCATAATAAGTAATAGTTTGCTCAGTTATACAATACTGCATTAAAAAAATATATGTAACCTAACAAATTAAACGAGTGCTAAACTTCTATGAAAACATAGGCAGTTGCCATAGTGCGCATGATATGTGATATGGTGAACTTCGTATTCGACTTCATAGAATGTTCCTGACACTCTACTCGGTAACTTACGTCGACTGGTATTGCAAAATGATACTTCACAAGTGTTAGTTGTCCACCGTTTTGTGTCCACATTTCCAACCTCTATGTATCTACGTAGTACTTTATCTATAACATCTTGTGAAATGCTCAAAATGTAAACAAACATGCTTTCACGGTAACACAGTATAGAATAATTTATAATGTAATAATTTAATAATCAAACAATTATTTAAAGATAATGAAAATATGAATTTGTACAGTTTTATGCAATACAATTAAATTGCATCAGTTGTAAATTGTAAATAAAACAAAACTTTGAACCATAGCCCATCAAAGCTAACCAAAAATGTTATAAACATTATATTTATTTATATTTTGAATTAAACTGTTTGCTAGCGATGTAAATAGCGCTAATCGTGAAACAGGTGTGCCATACGATTGCGTGCCATACGATTGCACACATTTCAGTAAGCATGGTAGAATGTTACCAACTTTAGATTTCAAATACAAGTTGACTGCCAATTTCTGAAATACAATATTTTTGTAAAAAACATTAACTTATATTCAGAAAAATACGGTAGCTTTTTGACAGGTCCAGTGTTGGAGAAAGTGATAGGGGATAATTTCTTACACTTTTGCCTGAATGTAGTCATCTTTACCAGTAATACTAAAAAAAAAAGCATTGCCAGATCTCTGTGCACCTGGACCACTAAAACCACCAATGTAATGTCTGACGATTCAGTGATACTGACCACGACTACTGGCTTACATACGGGTTGTCATCTGCACCATATTTGGCACTCTGCACACTTCAGCAGTTGACGCGGACTCTGTTGGCTCGGCACTGGTCATGCAATAGGAGCTGACTGTGTGCCTAAGCAAGGGTGGTTCCAAGCTGCAGAAGTTCACAAAGAACAACAGAGTGCTCCTTGATTGGGTTCCGGTTGATGACGAGATGCCCCAGTCATTATTCTTGGATTGTGAAAGTCAAGTTGTGGTAAAGGTACTGGGTTTGCAGTGGAAAGTGGCATCAGATGCATATGCTTACCAGGTATGCATCAGTTCACATCAAGTCAATAAACAAACCATAGTCTTCACTATCGCAAGGGTTTTCGATCTGTTAGGATGGCAAAGTCCACTCCTAAAGTTTGCAAAGCACTTTCTGCAAACCCTCTGGCTGAAGACAATTGATTGGGATACATGTCTTCCTTCCGATCTTGCAGAATGTTGGGAATGCTTCAGTCAGGAGCTCCTGTTTTTATCCTCAGTTGCAGTTCCTCAATGTATCACAGGTTCATGGCTTCTTGAACAGTTCTGAGATGGTTATGCAGCAAAGGTATATTTACATGTCCTAGGTTTGATTGGTGAAGTCAGCATTCATTTATCAGTGGACAAATGTGAAGTAACACCAATCAAGGTGCTGTCTTTGCCTTGATTGGAGCTTTGTGGTGATCTGCTATTGGCACAATTGCTTCATCATTTCAATAGGACATAAGAATGATCTCCAAAACTCACTGGTCATGACTTGGACCGATCCTCAGGTTGTGTTAGCTTGGATCAACTCATTCCCTCATGTTGCAAACATGATGAGCAAGCTTCAACACCTTAAGCATCCATCTTGGTAGAAACATGTTATATCTGGCAATAACCCTGCAGACTGTGCCTCTTGTGGGCTTATGGATCATTACTCATCATGGAAAGGCCCATTATAGCTGAGAGAGACAAAGGTTCAATGACCTTCAAGTTATGTACGTTTGGCTGTAGTAGATTCCGCTTTCCTTGAACAAAAGACTTTTGTCCTAGGTACATTTACACAGTGCAATGAAATGGACAAGTTGATCATGTATTTCAGTTGCCTGACAAAACTGCTGAAGTCCAGAGCCTTCATACTGCATTTCACTCACAATTGTCATGCCTCCTGAATGACACATTTGTGTGGGAGCATCTGTTCCTCTGAAATGCATCAGGCATTAAGTTTTTTCTTCATGGTGCCCAGTTAAATTCCTTTAAGGTCAACCCTATTGAAATAGAGAGAGGGGTTGGGACACTTCCCCTCAAATCAGAAAACAAGTACCTTTCCTCAATGGTTCTGGCTTGATTAGGGTAGGCAGGCGGGTGGCTGTGAGCCTGTCTGCAGTCCCTTATGAACAAAAACACACATTGCTACTTCTAAAAACTCATGCACTGACTGACCTAGAAATTACCATGAGAAGGCACTTCATCATCCTGGAGTGCAGATGCTTCGAGACATTCTTTGAACACAAATTTGGATCCTGGAAGACAAGGATGCCATCACTTGCCGCCTGCGTTATTGTCTCCATTGTTACCGGCAGAGCCATCTCCGAGTCAACCTCTGAAGAGAGACTTACGAGCCATGAGAGTCCAGCAAGTGAAACCATTTGCGAAGGCAGGAGTGGACAATGTTGGACATTTCATGGTTAAAAAGGCTTGAGTGCACCAGGTAGCTATTTTGAAGGCTTACATTTGTGTCACCGTGTTCTATGCCACAAAAGCAGTCCATATCAAACTGGCTTCAAATCTGTCAACAAATGTGTTCCTAGTAGCAAGCAGCATACATGCACGGCCCTCTTGGCTTTCGGACGCACACTGTGAATCACAGGTTGTGCGCTTGAGCGAGTGGGAGCAGAGGTTTCTCCAGTGAATTCAAGGCATTGGGTGATCTTGGCAAGTGCAGAGGTAGGCAACATTATATTGAGGCTTTGGTGGCATAGGCCAGAGTGGAAAGAAAACTCGAGGGACATTGAAGCACATTACAGTGATTACCCCCTGATACCCTCCTCCCATGGGTGCTGTAGCAGAAGACTGCTCAGTAGTGATTACAGTCTTTCTGTCTTACTGCTTTCTCCTGTTTGTTAGTGTAGACCCTGCTGGCCCCCTGGTCTGACTCTACAATCTCCCTGGCTTCCTGACCGCCTTCTGCTGCACAGTCCTATAGAGAGGCATTCAGGTGGCAGAGAGAGAGAAAGAGAGAGAGAAATATAAAGAGAGAGAGAGAGAGAAAAAGAAAGAGGAAGAGGAAGAGAAAGAGAAAGAGAGAGAGGAAGAGAGAGAGGAAGAGAGAGAGGAAGAGAGAGAGGAAGAGAAAGAGGAAGAGAAAGAGGAAGAGAAAGAGAGAGGAAGAGAAAGAGAGACAGAGAGAGAGAGAAAGAAAGAGAAAGAAAGAAAAAGAAGAATGAAAAAGAAAGAGAAAGAGGGAGAGAAAGAGAAAAAAAAATACATATGTGGAATAGCAGGTGTTCTGCAGGGGTTGGCATGACTTTAGGTGGCAAAAAAGGCATATTAATGGGATTGTAATGGATTGCTTTCCTAGAGAACTCCCAGAAAGAAGTGACTTCCCTCACAGTGCAGTGCCCCCCACAGCACGTGTCTCCTTTCCCAGGATAGTGAAGTGAGTGGGATTATTGCCAGCACTTTGGTTCTCCATGGGGAGGTTCACAAGTTGTGTGATAGGGTGATCTCCACTGCAGGCCCCCAGCAAGTGCAGGTAGGGTGGGGTGGTGTGGGGTTATTGCCAGCATGCCACATATTCCACTGAAGGTTATTACAGCGGCTAAACACTCCTCTCCGGTGGTGACCGACAAGGCGGGATTATCAACATACTCCAATCCCCATCACAAAGAGGGATGTTAGGTGATGCAAATGCCTGATGTGGCGAGACAGGCAAGCCTGTATCAAATCCTGAAAAAATGTGTGTTTAAATGGTGTGAAAACGGGGAAACATGTTTAGAAACACAGCAAGCTGGTACACACACTCCCAGGTAGTTTATATCTGTTTTATTGGAAAACCAATAAAAAACAGAAAACAGTGGACTCTTAACGTACCAAAAACGCATGTTCAGATAAACTGTATCCACAGTTAATTTTCAGTTGCCCTGGAAAAATCCCTACACAAATAATGATACAATTACCTGCTTTTTTGTTTATCGAATAGTGCATTGATCAAAATATCTTTCAGTCGCATTACTATTACAATTTTCCTGAACAATAGTTTTTCAGCCTGTTGTTTATGCAAACGTCTATTAACTGGATGTGCTGCCATTTATCGTCACTACGGTGCACAGTTGATTGTGTGGGCGAGTCTGGCATGCACTCTACCCTTACCCACCTAACAAGAGGGGAAGCGACTACCTAGCAACCACTATGGTGCCCTTGTCCCCNCCTCTTACTCAATATATATCTCGATCTCTCTTTTTTCTCTCTCTCTTTCTCAGCTACGCATCTTTCTTCCTCCCCTTTCATGCTGATGGGAGGGGAAGCTGTTATATAGCAGTTGGTACAGTATATGAAGCATTAAAACCAAACTTATCATGCTATCTCAGTTTAACGATTCACGGTTATCCTGTCAAATGCACTTCACCACAGAGCGGCCAAGTGCTCTGCCGGGTTCGGCCTCTAACATGGCCACCACAGCCAGGCTAATGCAACAGTAAACTGATTGCCAAAATTTTGATTAAAATTATTTGTCTCTCAAAATAGTTGCATCTAATAGGATCACTAGCATTTCAAAACAAATGGTTTTGTCTGAAAAAATTATGCAATACATTTTAACGGAGGAATTATTTTTTGCAAATATGTTTTTTTAGTGATTAAAGGTTGTTTTTTTTCCCCATAAAGTTGGTGTTTAATAGTATCTGCATAAAATCAACATTATTTTTAAACAAAATACTAATTTAACTCAATGGGCAGCACCTTCCAAATAAAATGATAAGCATACATTTGACCTCCCCTTGTCACCAAAAATTGTTTGAAGAACAAGTGACTTTTATTACCACGCATAAAGCTCATTTTGAGTAACTTCTTGCAGAGACCCAAGGATTTATACTAATTTCAGCAGAGACCCGAATTTATGAGTGTTAAGTTTAACAAGGCAGCGATTTTGCAAGACCATTCTCAGGAACCGTCAAAAAATCATAAAAATTGTTTCAAAATACAAAAATCCAGGAAAATGCAATAAATCACAATAAAAACTGATTTAAATTAAATTTGCAAGTACACAGCGATAAAATACATGCTACTCATAATTTGCATGCTGTGAGATGAAAAATAAACAAAATAACAGCACAAATCAGTTAAAAACTGCTGCAGTTGTGATTTAAAACGAGTGTACCGCTCGGCGCCTGAAGGAAAAGCTGCCCGTGCAACATATGAAAGAACAAAGGGTAGTAACTGTTCTACAGCACCCTCCCCCCCCCATCCATGAACCTTCCTGTGACGACTGCTCCAACATGCAGTCTACAAGCCCAGCCTAGTTATCTCGCCTGGCCATCGCCCGCGTAGCAACAAGTCCGGCCAATAACATGGTGAGGGTCTGGTGAGTGACGATTCCACCGGTAGTGAAAGAGGAGGGAAAGATGTGCCCAGGAGTGTGAGGGGTGAGCGAGCACTTTGTTTGCCTGTCGCCGTGCGCCTGTGTCAGGCATAAAAGAAATAAGGAGACCAATGAGCGACACCCTCTTTACAGTTTAGCTGGCTACGCTGTTTCTGCACTGCTAATAGATTTTCTTGCACGAGCGTGATACAGTAGTGTACAAAGGAAAGTATATAGTGGCTGGAAATAAATGCATTTACAATTTTGAGTTCAAGTTAAATGTTATTAATTATGCAAGATAAGATGGAAAACAGGTTGTCACGAGAAAATATGTTGATCCTAATAATAAAAAATTAATGTTTTGATACGGCAGCTTGCGCAATACAATAGCTCGGCTTGGCAGGCAAGAATCTGTATTTTGCAATCAGCAGTAGATATGAATAGCCAATTCGAGGGCTAAGAAGGAGAAACTAGACAAGGTGCCAAACAATAAACATGCCCATCCTCACACCTCACACCATCTTCTAATTCGTTTGGAGTTTAGTTTTCCATAATTTGTATTTAGCATTTTGTAATGTTTAGTTGGAACACCATGACATTGAACTGTCTAGCATGCCATGCTGCTGTTATTTTCTTGTTGTCATGATTCCAAAATTAAAATTCCACAAAATCTTAAAATAAATTAATTATTCCCGCAAGTTGTTAGAGGGTAGTTAAAAATTTTAAATTAACAAAATAAAACCAATATGATATTGATAGTTAACAAATAGGAATGGGGCAAATCCACTTTTTCCTCAAATCTGAATTTAGCCTCAAATCCATGCCTGAAAATAATGAATCCCAAACCCAAACCCGAATCTCTGATTCTATGATTTTCCATGTGATGTTTTCACAACGCAAAACAAACACGAGGCTTTTGTGGCACTTCTTGCTGTGCATTTACTATAAAGTATGGGGCGATTTTGTGGTAAATTACTGCATTTACTGTAAGTGTAATTATTGGTGAAAATGATATATCTTTCATATATTTTTTGTAAAATAACATTTAGTTTGACACAATTTTGTGTTACTATAATACAGTAAAACCTCCATTATTTGAATTGTTCAGGGCTGAAACGAAAATTACAATCAGTAGTATTTACCCACAGCACTAAATTTTTTTCCTAGAAATAAGACAACCTAACGGCACCACTGGCATGTGGGTCAGACCGAACTTGAGTAGTTTATGCATGCTGTTATATTGGGGTGGTTCCTGGCGGCAAGATAAGTGCTGCAGTACGCACGCACCACATCTTATTCGTGTTACGAAAAAAACATAAATAAAATAGAGTGCACAAACACTGTTGGTATGTCTGTGGTTAAGGGTTCTTCAAACAAGGACTCGCCCAAGACCAAAATGTGTGGGAGCGATAAAGGCGGTAGTAACAAGCATATCACACATTAAACTGCCTCTATACTTAACTCGTGCAGATTCCCACGCCAGGCTTCTCCCTCCCACACCCCTCAGTTTCCCAAAGTCAGCCTTCTCTCCCCCACGCCCCTTCTTTCACAATGCCGCTGGCAGCTGTCAAGCACTTCCCTTCCCCCTGCCGTTGGGTGACCATCATTCCTGTCAGGTCAGCGAGATATCTCTGTCCCAGGAGACAAGACAACCCCCCTCCTACTCATCTATTGTGAATGGCATCTCACTCCTGCAAAAAAAAGGAAGAGGACAGCTTATAAACAACCTGCTAGGAAACAACACTATACAGTAACCCTGTTCGGCCTTTCTTTCTGTAGACATGCTGCCTGGATTGTGTAAGCTTCAGTTGTCCTCGGTGATACTCGTCAGAGCTAGTTTCCTCCCTTTACACGTATGGCGGCGTGGGAGCTAGTTGCCTAGCAACCAGTCT
Source organism: Clitarchus hookeri (assembly GCA_002778355.1). NCBI lineage: Eukaryota > Metazoa > Arthropoda > Insecta > Phasmatodea > Phasmatidae > Clitarchus > Clitarchus hookeri. The sequence continues at coordinate 9,657 of NQII01005086.1, read as the reverse complement.
GGCCTCCTTGCACCCTCTCTCTCTGTGCTGACCAGTTTAAAAGTGGAGAGGTACAATGTTTCACTCCTCCCACTGCTGGGCTTCCCCTTATCCATCTAACCCGCTGTGAACACACTGGCCGATAACATTCCCGCACACTCTCAGCTAATTGAGTGGGTGCAGCAGGACATTCAAAATTTGGCTTGCATTCAGTGTCATATTATTTTCATTTTCATTTTCAGAGGGCTTGAAATTTTTGGGTTGGCTTGTATTCAGTGCCAGATTACAATAAATTATATGTGGTATTTTGTAATGTTATATTCTTTGTTTAAATGAGTTGAGGTGAAATGTTTTTAATGTATTATTCAAAGTAATATAAGTTATAGAGTAATGTTATTTTTTTTTTAATTCCCATTTTTATTGTGTCTAGTTAAACTTTATTCACAGATAATGTACAGCTCTCATAGTACTCAATATGAAGTCTACTAAGGCTAAAAGTTTTATTTTATTGATGTAAATGTCAGAGCCTCATCTACCAAAATCTGAGATGTATGTAAATTTTTTGAGTCCCCTGAATAAATGGTAGATCGGAAGTCCACTGTAAACAAGCCCATACCCACACCGAAGGTTGCCAACTACTACTATTATCTGTGAAGTACTCTTTGAAGACGCAGAGGCCAGCGGGGTGAGAGTAATATCAAAGAACTGCGAACACAGAAGGTGAGCACAATGGCATAGCACTGTGGCTAACGTTTAAGGTGAAGCGGAGAGCTTCTAGACGAAGCGAAGGTCGATTTGCACTCGGGCAGAGTAACAGTGTACAACTGAGCTGAGGCGAATCAGCCTCAAACTGTGGCCCACAGCCAGTATATACCCTGGGTTCCAGGGCAAGTGAGAGGATAACAGGGAAGGTGGAGCAAGAGCAGCGAAGAAGGCCAAAAGCAGCTGAATGCAGGGCTGCCTACCCCTCCTCTGTGGAGGCAGGAGTGGTGTAAAGACGAGACACGCCAGGCAGTGTGTGATGCGGGCAGTAGGCATACAGGCAGCAGCAACAGTTACCCTTGCATCAAGATGGTTCAATGATGTGTATGGCTAATGGAGCTTGAACAGGGGGGGTCACAGCTGTGGTGGAGGCTAAAGGGATATCAGATGTCGCCCCTTGCGCATATCAACTTCCAGCACTTTGAAACATTTTTCATGGTCTTTCCAGAAGTACAAAAAGCAGGTGACTGTATTTCATGTCAACAATAATGCAAGGAATATGAAATACTACCCTACAGATGTACCCCATAAAGAAAGCACCTAGGACTTAATTTTGAGAGCAACAGTTTTACTTCCCCGAGTATGGTTGATGATGGTTTTTTCCAATATTTTCATAATCCCAACAGAGGAGAAGAGATGAATTTTCCCATTACCTGCATCATCAATACAATCAACTTTTATTACATATGTAACTGTGTATAAAATAAAATAACTACTGTGATAGAGAAGTAGGAGGTAATAATGTACACTCACCGGCAGGGTTGTAGATGTCGACGGGAGCCGGAGTGAACTGCTGTGGGGGGAAGGAAGTTGTTGGGCCTGCCCCGGGGAAGGCAGAGCCTCCAGAGTTACCCTGCAGGACTGGGTCCAGCACATACTTGCCCCGTGCTGAGCCTCCAACTCCTGTTAAGACCATAACAATCCACACTACAGTACCTCTGGTAGTAGTCAAATTACATAATCAGGGAATGAGAGGCAATGGAAATACGATGGAAAAAATGCACGAAAGAAAAGGTTCAAAAGGGGTATTGAAAAAGCAGGCAGAGTCGGGGAGATGAAATTAAATTAAATGAGAGTGAGGGAGATGAAATAAAATGAAATGAGATTGGGGGAGATGAAATGAAAAGATATTGGGGGATACAAAATGAGACTGGGGGATATGAAATGAGAGTGGGGATATGAAATGAGAGTGGGGGAGATGAAAGGAGAGTGGGGGAGATGAAAGGAGAGTGGGGGAGATGAAAGGAGAGT